>CM041629.1:3380720-3506789 GCA_023333625.1 Bothriochloa decipiens
TAGCCTACCCCAACTTGCTTGGGACTGACAGGCTTGGTTGTTGTTGTGGTATTTATTTATTTATTGCCAACAATGTGGGTGTCTAATCATGTACACTCGTGTCGCAGGCTGCAGTGTTAGATGTAATAAAATGAAATGAATGCAGTACAATATCACTTTCCTGAATGTGTATTTCTCTGTCTGTTTGATGACCTAAAAAAAGGGACGTACCCAGTGTCGTAGGCTTTCGCACTGCAGGGTTTGGGAAAGAAAAAATAGCCAGCTGCCATCCCTGCACAAATATGCAGAGGTTTGCAGAGGTTGGGGCTTGAATCCTGAACCTCTTGGTCATAGACGGTAAAGCTCTACCGCTTGTACCAGGGCCGCCCTTCAGGTTGCTCTTTGTTCCTTATCAGGTTGGTTCCTTATCGACGTGGTATGTACTCTAAGCACATGATAAAAACCTGCTTGCTCTTTTTAGCTTCTATAAATAATGCATCTCAATTCTACCTGTAAATACTTGTGTCTTGTAGCATTCACATTGTTCATTGAATCTTCGGAGCTCTTTGTTCATTCTATTATACCCTGTCTTACCTGGTCATGGTTTTGCTGGCATGTTGTCTGAAATCTATTGTTTCCCTCACTGGCTAATTCCACTGTTTTCGTTCTATTTCAAATCTCTGCGATGCTAAGTACTCCAGTGATTATGCCCAGTATTATGCCCAGATTGCTTAATGACTGATGTAATTTGGAAATTTACATTTCCATGGTAGTTTATTGTTTTATCATTTTCATTCTTTTGCACAAACTAGGATCCTAATGAACTCCTTTTCTTTTGATCTACACTTTTCTACCAACGTGTATCCTTTTCGAGAGGCTCATTGTTTGCTTACTGAGAAAACACAGATCACATGCCTGCTTCGCAATAAATTGTCTCAAGTAGGCACTTCATCCAGTAAAAAAAAAATCTTACATTTAACTTCACATGATCTTCAGTGCATACCTTTGACACGTATCTTCTAGAATATATTCCTAATATCCTTCAAATTATGAGATTTCCAAGTATTTTTCAATGCAATCTATACATATATCCTACACGTTTGCAAACTAAAGCATTGGAGTTATGGATGTTTGTAAGAAGATTTGACCTAATCTTGTTCAAAGCGACATGTTTTTATAATCAGTGTATAAAGTTGCTTGCTGCCTGACATACCATCTGGGCATATATGATATGGTATGGTAGCTGCTCCTTTCATTTTCCCTATGATAATGGCCCCAATTAGATACTCTATCTGAAGCCACTGCCATGGCTTGCAAATATATAGATGCTATCAAAAGTGAAAAAGCATACTAATATGCACATAACATCAGTCATAATGCATAGAATATTAGAGTGCAGATACTATGCCGAATCGTGAAGTGTGGTCAGACAGACATAGCATCCTCATCGCTCCGTCCGGATTGCGAACTCCAGCGTTTTCTTTCAAGTCATTGTCAAACTGCGACCCCGCATCAGCTATTCTTGAAATGAGAAGAGCGCATCGTTCCTTAATCCCATCTGCTTTGAAAAGTCATGAAACTGGCGTCACTCTTTTCATATACCCTGCCTTTTTGCCTCGAGGACGGACCTTCCGAGACACTGCGATAAGTCCACTCTCCAGAAAATTATTACATGTACGCAATATTCAATACATTATTTTAATAGATCATCGTAGCAGCTGATCTTTTGTGCTCTGCATCGGTTTCAGAATTCACGTTTGTTTTTCGTAGAGAAAGCTAGCCTTTAATTTTGAAGATAAGGTATTGTCCTGTCCTCCGCACCCCAATAATAATGAAACACCGGAACCGCCCGGAACCAACCATATAAGGAGAAAGAAATGAGAATAGCATCTCGCTGTGATGTGACGTAGAATGTGATGATTCTAAACTTCTTAATGAAATACGTATGCACGTTCTAGAAAAAAAATGATAAAAGACTCAAACAAGGTATCCTCTACACACCTCGTATCCATGCAGTTCATTCGATCTTAATGGGATCACGAAGTGTCCTTCATGCCTATATTGCTGCTGCAGTTCATGGCCGGCGTCACTGTCCATTCATGTTTGTTCTGTCACAATATCTTGTCTATGTCAAATTCAGGTCAACACGTCTTGTGTTGTATCGCACCTCACGTCTCTCACCGACCTCCCGAACGCTATATATTGAACCTCAACCCTCGAGGCCTCGATCGAGAAACAGAAAGCTGGGCTCTCAACAGCCCTTTTCTCCTGCTCAGCTTTTTCTCCTCCCCATTTCAGATAAGGTGACCGGAAAACATTCCAGCGCGTCTCTACAACAACGCCGAGAGCTCACCGGCGACACTGACACCGACACGTATTCTGCTGCTTCGATCTGCTACCTCGACCTCAACACCACCTCACCGGCAACCTCTACTACTTCGATACCGCCCTCACACCGGCGGCCTCGACTTCACCGGCAGCCTCGATGACCTCTTCAACAACAACCTCACCGGCGACCTCGACTTCTTCGACAACAACTTCACCGGCGACCTCGACTTCTTCGACAACAACTTCACCGGCGACCTCGACTTCTTCGACAACAACCTCACCGGCGGCCTCGACGACCTCTTCGGCAACAACCTCACCGGCAACCTCGACTTCTTCGACAACAACTTCACCGGCGACCTCGACTTCTTCGACAACAACTTCACTGGCGAAATCGACGACCTCTTCGACAACAACCTCACCGGCAACCTCGACTTCTTCGACAACAACGTCACCGGCGACCTCGACTTCTTCAACAACAACCTCACCGGCGACCTCAACGACATCTTCAACAACAACCTCATCGGCGGCCTCGCCTTCTTCCACACCACCCTCAGTCCTAGATCATTCTTCCGGCTCATTTAATAAATGAATAGTCTTTCTCTGATGTACAAATCGTGGTGCTCAATATACAGTACACAACCATGCAGGTTGATGCACGCTGCCGGTGCTGAGTGTGAGCCCTTTTCTGCCGGCAGCGCCCGTGCAGCTGGTCCGGCTGAGGAAGCTGTTGTACCTGCAGGCGTCAGGTACGGTGCTCGCCGGCGGCGAGGTCTCCGTTGGCCTGTTGACAAGCTTCGTATTACTCATGGCACTACTTTGCTGTGCTGGCTTTGTCGGCATCTGTGTCCTGGGGTGGCTGCTGTTCTGGCGCCGCAAGGCCGTGACTTCCCTCGAGTTCAGTGAGCAGGAAGTACTCCCTCCGTCGATAATGCCATGGAAAATGTGCCGGTTAAACTTTTTCAATTTTAACTGGATTTATAAAAAATACGTACAATATTTATATTAATAAATAAATTTATTAAAAAACTAGATTTAAAGATCTTTTTAATAATATTAATTACTTAATATAAATATTTATATATTTTAATATATAATTATCGGTATTTTTAAAATACTGACTTCTCAGAAAGTAAGAATGATATCTATTATAGGACGGAGGGAGTACTTGAAAACCTTTCCGACAACAATTCAATTGGTGTCAGTGAGACAGGAGACCAACTGTACCGGGTCCGTCTTCAGGACGGTAATGGAAGCGGGCGCTTCAGGTTGGTAACCGTGAAGAAGTTGGAGAACGAGATAGGAACGGTGGATGATAATCTTAGGAACCGATGCCAGTACGAGGTAAACAAGCTGGGCGTCATCCGTCACGACAACATCATCAGCCTTGTCCACTGTATCGAGAGGGACGACATGATCCTGCTCATATACGAGCACATGGAGAATGGAAGGCTTGACGAATGGCTGGTGCACCAACCCCTGGAAGCCAGCGAGCGGCGGCAGCATCCACTGCTGCGCTGGCGGGAACGGCGAGCCATTGCCATCGGCGTGGCCAAAGGACTCCTTCACTTGCACCATGGATGCAACAAACCTATCATCCACCGCAACATCAAGCCGAGCAACATCTTGCTTGACGGCGACCTCAATGCCAAGATCTCTGGTTTCGACCTGGCCCAGATCAACCTTGCTGGACTGAGCCAGCCGTTGAGAAACTCGGAACTTCCTGCTGATTCCTTCGGGTACACGGCTCCAGGTGAGGCCCTACTGCTTTTCGTGCTTCCCAATTTTTGTATGGAACAATCCGCAATGCCTAACCGCTTCACTATTGTTGTAGAATATGCGACGGTCGAGGTGAGTGAGAAGGTGGACGTGTACAGCTTTGGTGCGCTGCTGTTGGTCCTCGTAACGGGGAGACCTTCCAACAGACCAGGCGCGCACGGCCACTTGGCCACTTGGGCACATAGACACCACAATGAACTGATCGAAGCCGACATGGATATCCCGGATCGGGCCAGGCACTTGAAGGAGATTGCTGCCGTGTTCAGGCTCGGTGTGGATTGCACTGTCGCGGATCCACAGCAGAGGCCGTCCATGCAGACGGTTCTGAGCCGCCTCCAGAGGTCTTGGTGGCTGTACGTGTGGACTGGGTCGACAATGCGTCAGCATATCGTGATCAACTACAATATATCTACCGACAAGGACAGGCCATGCCAGGTATCGAGGAGTATGTTTCCAAAAAGAAAAGTCCAGTACACCACGGCCCCCCGGCCCAACGTCCAAAATCTGAAAATAAAAACATTAATACTTATTTATTAGCGGATGGTTTTTGAACTATTTAGCGGATGGTTTTAGCTTAGCCCATGAACTTATTAAGCCTGTTATCATGTTACTTAATGTATATATACAGAATCATGTTATCAATTTTACAGTTGTTACCAAATTGCTAAAATAGATTTATTGAACTGGATATGAAGTTTTCTGGACGTCGTACCCTAAGTTAAAATCCTAGATTTGTCATCGCTGAAAGCACAATGCCATTAAAATCCTTGGATGGAGTATTTCCTCCGACAAGGAGTCAGATAACCCATAATCTTTATTTGCTATTGAGGCTCTTATATAACAATTAGGCTAATGACCCCTTTTGCATCTAAACATTAGTTAAACTAACAACTAATCCACTTAGTCCAAACAGTCGCTTATCTCGTCTAGCTTCGATTCTTTCCACTTTATGTCGCAATCAGCCTGGTTGGGCGTGGAAGGTAGCGGCAACCTCGGCGTGGTTCATGCATCGCTACTTGCAGGGATCACGTGTATCCGGTCTCTCTCTCCTCTCTATGTATAAAAATTTATAATTTGTATATGTTTTTTTATTTGTAAACTTGACTATATAGAAAATAAGATCTATTTATTGTCGTCGTAAACCCGCGGGTCAGGAGGCAAAGAGGTGATGCTCAAGTCGATTGGTGGTGTTAGCGCCGGATTTTGTAATATACGGATCGTCTCTTTAACCAGAAATCCAGAAAGTATATAGAAGGCACATACTAGTACGGTTACGAGAGTCCAAGTAGTGTTATGACTAATGGCTGTTATGATCTACTTCTCTAAATATACCTCTATAAAGTCTTAAAGTTAAAGCCTTCAAGCAGATTATTCTTCAAAGTTAGCTCTAAACTTTAGCCCATTATATTAAAGATTTAGATATCAAAACTGAACTAATAGAATGCTCTGAAATTTTTAGAGCTTTCTTGTACGTTACTATTAAATGCACGGTCTTTTGATTGAACATAATCGATCGATTTAACGATACAGAATATATATATCTACCATAAACGTTTATTTGATAAAAAAATACCCATAAACGTTAATTTAGGGCGTTTGCACAACCTAAGGAAATACTAGCAGCTAATGTCAGCTAGCCGGCAAAGCATTAATTAATTAAGCTCCACCTTACATATAGTCTAGGTAAACTAATAACTATCCGCGGAGTCGACCGTAGCACGTACGTACAAAATGAAGAAAACAAACCGTAGTATTGGCTTTGTAACTTTCTCTCGGAAGTGTGCTACTACATGTTTGTGTGCCAGTAAAAGATTCGATGGCGTTCCAGGGAGCGTGCATGAACGTGTATTCAACAGACTTCCTTTCAGCATACTTCCAAAATTGACAGATCAGCTTGTGCCTGCGGGCCAGCAAACATTGCATGCGGGTCAGCTCGCTACTGTCCACCAAGCATTAAAATTCGCACAAACCGGCAGAGCCCTCGTGGACTTTGCGGGCAAGGACTTAAAAAAAAAAAAACTTTGCGGGCAAGCCAGCATGGCATGGAGCCGCAAGCACTTGGCTAGCGCACCGTCGACATTCCGGTAGCAGCGGTTGTGACAGTCCACAGAGACTCGCATGGGCACATTAGCTCGGCAGTCACAGGTGGCCGCGGTCCTTTGCGGTTGGACCCGCCGGCGCCATCTCGTTGTTGCTTCCTCCCGGCGAGTTCTTGCTCCTTGAATATATGTTGATAATTAGCATGAGGTTGCGGCATGGATGGAGGCTCGCCCCGGCAGCTTGGAGCGGCCGAGATGGCCGCGGTGGCGCACGATGTGGCTGCGCTAGCTGCACCTGCGGGGCTGCGACGCGCAGCTCAACATCCCTGGCTGCGTGCTTCGCGTCGGCTGCGGTGGCACGACCCGCAATCGCTGTCGACGGCGGAAAAGGAGGCTCTGGCGGTCTCTGCGGACGCGGGGGCCGCTCGCGGGTTTGGCGGACTAGACGATCGGGTTTTGCAGGTTGCGGTAATTATCCGCCCCGCGTTCAAGCCTAGCCAGTACGGACTACGGAGTAGTTTAAAACAAACCCAGGTCCATGCGTTGAATGCTTCCATAGATGACGAAACCCCCAGGTCACAAATTTACATCGCAATCAGCCTTTACATTCCTTCCTTCCAGGCTTCACCTACGATACGAATGTTAATAGATGATCAGTGCTTGGCTTTTCGAATACTCTTCTTGTTTGTTTACAGGAGGAACAATCAGACCACGTACGCACTAACCAATGACGGAGCAAAAAAAAAAAAAATTATAGCTGGGGCGAATTGCAACGAAGAAATAACTAAAAATACACCATATTCAGACTGCACCGCATTCACATACCACAATCACAATAAAAAAAATAACAAAAATGCTATAATCACACAAATTATGACGAAAAGTAGACGAGAAATACATTTCTACCTAAAATTCGAGATGCTCATGAATCGTGAACAGACAATTTTATTTTGCTATTCTTACCAATGCCAATTCGTTGCGGCACTAGCCTGGAGTCACTGGATGACAGGATCATTGCCCGGTAGACCTTCCTCTCCCTCCATCGACTCATCGAGTTACAGCTTGTAGGCCGGCTGCAGCTCGGCTACTTGCCACTCTCCAGCCGTTGCGTGCACGTGCAGCGTTGGGAGGCCAGCTGCGGGTGGAAAACGCCACAACGGCGCAGGTGCGCGGTGGCTGGACCGCTGGAGGCGGGCGGCGTGCCGGCGAAGCGAGTCCTCGTTTCCTCGGCTGGCTAGGATTCGATGATCACGATTGGGATTTGGGGATGCACCGGTTGGCTAGGTATGGGGTCTATGGGCTGCTGGGCTGAAAAAAGCAAAGAAAAGGCCCATTCTTCGTTCCAGCGCCGCACAGTTCCTTGCCTGCTCGTGCTCGCCGCTCGCCGTATCGCTGTTCCAGCTCTTCTCGCTGCCGGGGTTAGGGAAGAAGGGGTCTGAGGGTATGGTGCGAGCTCGCCGGTAGCGGGGGCGGCCGCCCCACCCCGCCCCATGGGTGGCTCCGCTAGTGGCACTAACCATGATAAAATTAAGTGCACCTGTGTACTAGATGTTTTTATTTTATTTTTAACTTTTCTTTCTAAAGAAGCCGTCGTCGTCGCAACTCGCAAGCCCAACATCAAGGTAAGAAATGCAACAAATTTCGGAAATTAGTCTACAAAGAGAACTTGTGTCGTCATTATCGTTGTTTTGTTTGTGTCGTGCTAGCTAGAAAGCGATGGTGTTTCTCTTGGCCGATGGTGTTAGTTGTAGTTATGAGTAGCTCCCGACTGTCGAGTTTGGCTAGAGATGCGTTTATTGGCCCATCTTCCAAACCCCTTTTTCTAATGAAATTACTATCTTGTACGTTACTTCGCTAGCAGCATGACCATGTCGAACGGCAACAGTAGTCGAGCAGGTTGTGCTAGCATGATGCCAACTTGTGCAAAACCGCTTTTGACTAGTGCATTCAGCATGACACGAGTTTTGCTGTTGGCCTCAGCCAAAGGCCCAAAGTTTATCGAGCCTAGCCAGCAAGAGAGAGAGAGAGAGAGTTATTGAGCCTCTTTACTGGTCATGATACACTGTTCTTGGCCGCCTTAACTATATTGTTTTGTCCCACTAGTGAACGAAGGCTATAGCTGTACGTGCACGCCCCCTGTTGCTTTATTTTCCCCTTCAATTCGGTCGCTGTAACCGGTAACCCTTATGGCCACCCGTCCATGGCCGACCTGGCATCAGGCTGGTGTGTGGGAAGGAAGGGGCGCGGGTGGCTGCCAGAGTGCCAGGCCAGCAGTGGCGATGGCTGCGCGAGGGGCAGTAGCTGCCGGAGGGGATGAGAATTGGCCTGAGCTTTGGTTGCATAACCATAGATAGTGGGCCCCACATGTAAGTGAGAGCCCAGAAGATTCCCGTGTGCATTTTCATTTCATTTATTAAATTGAAAAATACACTTGTGATAGATTAATTAGCCAACAATTAAAAACTATTTCAAAGATTGCAAATTAAATTTATATATATTTATTTTGTTCTGACACACATAGTACCTGTTGGAGTAGTAATCACATATGTTTATTGTTATAATTAGTTACAAACAAGTGTTCTCTTTCGCTTGGTCGTTTCTGGTTGGCTGATTCTGGCTGCTGCTGATTTTTTGTGAGAGAAAAATACTGTTGAATGGCTGGCTGGTTTGGCTGATAAGTTCAAACGAACAGGCTGCATATCTTTTGTTTTGGAAATCCTACGTTTCAATTGCTGTGTTCCAAACACCCCAATCTATATTTTATTATGGTTTCTCATTTCTCTGTTTTCTAGGTCGATCAGCTCGACTAACCTACAGTAATGCTCCTTTCACTCACCACCTGTACAGTGGCATGCGGTGTCAGGTGACGTGATTGTCACTGCTGACGGGCTTGCAACCGCCGAGCTCACATTGATTTGCGTTTACAGTGTTGAACCAAACAAAATCAGGAATCTGCGTCACCGCTACCTCACTGCTTCCAATTACCCTTTGCGTTTGCATTTGCAGTGCACAACCAAACGACGCCTTACTGCAAAGAAAGAAAGAACTCATTCCTCGAAAAAGATGAGCTTCATCTGAATTTGTACAATGCTGTGGGATTGGTGACAGGATCACACGGGACTCCTGTGACAGGAGGAAGACGGGGATACAATACGACACCTTGGTCTGTACTGTAGTCACAAAAATACAATATACCTCGTGACAAATATTTACAGCATGTGCATGTTGAAATACTAGAAAGGAGACTAAATCAATCTTTGTTGAGAGCAGACCGTTCCTTCTTTTGACCACCAAGAATTCGAGAAATCTGTAGTCCTCTACTGAAGGCTTGATTAAACAGCATCCGCGTCTGGAACTCTGACACAAAGGGGAACCATGCCAATATAGTAATTGGAGTAAAGAGAGGCACCCCCATAATTATTTCATAGGCCCGTGCAAGGGCACGAACAGATCCCCATAATCCTACATGTCGAGCAAGAGGCTTGCAAGCTTGTGCAATCTGAAGAATCAAATCAAGCACAATAAGACAGCGGCAAGCATATTATTTTACTATTATGAGTATATAAGAGAATGACGTACCAGTAGTATCCCCCATCCTGTGGGCAAGAATGCTAGAAAGCACACAAATATATCACGGAAGGTCATATGAAGAAATACTATCAAGACAATCAAAATAGCAGTGAAAGCAACAAATATCAAAAACTTGTTCAGACGGAAGAATAGCTGGAAATTCGCACTGAATGTCCACCTTCCCACCGACACTGTCTGTAAAGAATATAGGCAACTTAGGAAAGAAACTAGACATATGACAATGTTAATAGCAGACAGAGATGCAGTGCTAAGAACGCTGTAATATTATAAGTATAATATAAGATCCATATTCTGTTCACATTTACCTTCATAACGATCAGAACTGCCACAATTACGAGCCAAGAAATTAAATATACCTACAATAAATAGCATTGTAAACATATAAATGATCCACAAAACTAATCATACAATCGAAGTATAGCTTTTAAAAAACAAGATAATGAACCTGAAAAGCTTACCAAGATGCTTTTGTCGTGTGTGATATGTAAGTGGTAAACAAGGCCATACTGGTATATAAAAAAACGCACAGCCAAGATTATCTCAACAAAGCGTCCTATTGTTCCTGAATATTTTAGATGATCCTGCTCCATTTCCCACCAAGATTCCCAGCTCTTGTCTGGTGACACACCAATCCCACCACGATTGCTGATCCACTTATTCCAATCAGACCAATCATCAACAATTTTTGCCCACTCAAATCCAGAGGAGTTGAATAGAAAGGGTGCAAATAGCCATGTCAATACCAGGAACCACATAGAGAAGGTAATAAAAATATAGGCAATGGTTGAGCGATAAGATTGACCAAATAGTTGGTATACAATGAGCACAATCATCAGCTCAATCCCTTTAACAAAGTGGCTGCGAGAGTAGAGCCTATAATTCTCTGCAAACTTAGCATGAAAGACAACAAATCCCCTACCAGTACCTCTGTACTGAGCACCTCCATGAAGCAACATTCTTCCAAAGTAGTGAGTCTTAGTGCCAAGGGAAAACGTGAAAAACACAGTAGCCAATTGCAAGTTCATCATGATTAGATCACTTAGTGCCTGACCAAATCCTCTTTCAAGACCAATTTCCATCATCATTGGAAGAGCCATCAGAAAACCAAGCTGAACAAGAGATTGTGAGGCCAGAGCAACTTGAAGGGGATGATTATGAATCAATCTTCCCTGTGATAACCCCTCTTCAAGTCCACTGAGAGCAAGATAAAGGCGCCCATATAGAAATACATAAACTGTGAACCGTCAACTGAGGGAAAGAGTAAAATGTGTTAGAAACATACTGAATCATACTGATATATATATTTTAAGATTGACACAAATTGATCATACCAGCGTACTGAAATAAAATCCCACAGTTGTGTAGTAGCATGAGAGCATCCTGAAAAAATCAAAGCGGTGCCCAAGACGACAGATATCATGACTAAGAGTCTGTTCACCATTTCCATTTGCTACTTTAGCCTCAAACTTAGAGATCTGATTTAGTCCGACGTCTCTTCCCTTACCAACTTGCACATATTCATGGTGTGTTACATTGCCTCCACGAAGAGTTGAGTTATAGCCTAAAATAGTGAAGACAATAGGAATATTACTTTGCAGCACTCATTACTATCTCATGATAAGTTGTCTCTTGCACATGTTTGTTTAAGTTCGTGAGTACACTACTTATTGGGGAAAGTGAAAATATACTCCATTGGCATAGTAGATATTAAAATATAGTATCATTTTTTATATGTCATGGAGAGCTTAATCATAGGCATATTATGGATTGAGTCGAACCTGCAAAAATTTCTTCACTTAAATTGATACTCTTTGATGCCTTACTGACACCACCCCTTGTCAGATGGAAAAGCCTATCAAATACATCAGGATGCCCATAGTGGAACCGGACCCTATCATAAAGCAAATTAAGAACTTTAGATACATTCCAGGGAAAAAGGATAAATCCAATGCATTTACTGTTGTGGAATACAGAGTATTCAAAAAAGAGAAGATCTCACTTCAGAGGGTTTGCAAGGAGACGCTGCCCAATAGTCACAAAACTGTGCTCCTGATTTGACATGAACCATGCAAGGGAAGATACACTACATTGTCGAAGAAAAAATAAGTGTGAGATTATCCAAAGAACAAAGCCAATCTCAATTGTTGGAAGTAATCAACCTTCCAGTAAAAATGTGCTCTCTAACTCCAAGTATAGATGGACGCCGCACTCCATGCTCTGTAAGGAACTCTTGGAGCAGGTTTCTCATTTTAAGAGCTTCTTCCAAATAGTTGTCCTACAAAATTAATAACACATTTTCAAAAAAAAAACATAAGAACAAATTTATATGAGATTGAAAGTCATCTTCAACTTCGCCTATGTTGATTGGAAGACTTTCTTGAGTCATTTCAACATAGCCGGTCCCAAGCCCGGATAAAGGAGGAGGGTGTGTTAAGTGCGGCTAGCCAACATTTCAAAACCAGCCACTCTCATGGATATGAAACCCACAAGAGATTCGTTGGGGCGTAACCCTCTTAGTGACGCGCTACATCGAAACCCAGGTGTAGTGTCAAATGTGCAAGGGCCGGGTCGTCATCCCCTTAGTGGCGTGTCGTATCGTGATCCGGGTACGATGATAAATGAGCAAGGGTCGGGTCGTCGCAACCTTTGTGACGCGCTATATCTGCGCCCGGGTGTAGTGAAAAATGAGCAAGGGTCTTCGCACTTCCCTCGACGGGTGCGAAGGGTAAGGAAGCTAGCCGAGCCAACTAGGATTCGTCTAGGTAGCTGGAATGTAGGGTCCCTAACGGGTAAGTTAAGAGAGTTAGTCGATACAGCAATTAGGAGGCGTGTAAATATTCTATGCGTTCAGGAGACTAAATGGAAGGGCCAGAAGGCGAAGGAGGTGGAGGATACTGGCTACAAACTTTGGTACATGGGGACAACATCGGGTAGGAATGGTGTAGGCATCTTGATCGATAGGAGCCTTAAGGATGGAGTAGTTGAGGTGCGGAGGCAAGGCGACCGGATTATCCTAGTCCGGTTGGTAGTTAGAGATTTGGCTCTGAATGTGATCAGTGCCTATGCCCCACAGGTAGGTCTTTGCGAGAGCACCAAGAGGCAGTTTTGGGAAGATCTCGATAGCATGGTTAGTACTGTGCCTATCAGCGAGAAACTCTTCATAGGAGGAGACCTCAACGGCCATGTGGGTGCGACTAATGTAGGTTTCGAGTGGGTACATGGGGATTTCGGGTATGGTAGTAGAAATCAAGAGGGGGAGGATGTTTTGAACTTCGCGTTGGCCTACGATTTGTTGATAGCGAACACCGTCTTTAAGAAGAGGGAATCCCATCTAGTGACCTTTCGTAGCGGACAACACCTGAGTCAGGTCGACTTTATCCTTGCAAGGAGGGGGGATAGACGTGCTTGCTTAGATTGTAAGGTGTTACCTAGGGAGTGTGTTGTCCCTCAACACAAGCTTGTGGTGGCGGATTTTCGCTTTCGGGTACGTGTCCATCGGGACAATCGGGCCAAGATTGCGAGAACAAAATGGTGGAAGCTTAGGGGGGAAGCAGCGCAAACATTTAAGGAGAGGATGTTAGATGAGGGGCCGTGGGAAGGAGAAGATGCAGATGACATGTGGCTAAAGATGGCAACATGTGTTCGGAAGGTGGCTTCGGATGTGTTTGGAGTGAGTAGGGGAGGCAAACGGGAAGCGAAAGACACCTGGTGGTGGAATGACGAGGTGCAAAGGGCTATTAGGGAGAAGGAGTGGTTCAAGCGCCTCCATCATGACAAGAGTGCAGCCAACATTGAGGGCTATAAAATAGCGAAGAGGGCTGCAAAACGAGCGGTGAGTGTAGCAAAAGGTCAGGCGTATGATGACCTTTATCAGCGACTAGGCACGAAGGAAGGGAGAAGGACATTTATAGGATGGCTAGGATCCGCGAGAGGAAGACGAGGGACATCAACCAAATCAAATGCATCAAGGATAGGACGGATCAACTTTTGGTGAGGGATGAGGAGATCAAGGACAGGTGGAGAGAGTACTTTGACAAGTTGTTTAATGGGAAGAATGAGGGTCCTACCTTGGAGTTGGATGACTCATTTGACGACACCAACAGACGTTTCGTGAGGAGATTTCAGGAGGCAGAGATCGGGGAGGCTTTGAAGAGGATGAAGGGAGGTAAAGCGATGGGCCCTGACGGTATCCCCATTGAGATGTGGAGATGCCTAGGTGCCAGAGCGATAGTATGGTTAACTAAGTTTTTTAACCTCATTTTCCGGTCAAACAAGATGCCTGAAGAATGGAGGAGAAGTATATTAGTACCGATCTTCAAGAACAAGGGAGATGTTCAAAGTTGTACTAATTACCATGGGATTAAATTGATGAGCCATACGATGAAGCTCTGGGAGAGGGTTATCGAGCATCGCCTAAGAAGAGTGACAAGTGTGACCCAAAATCAATTTGGGTTTATGCCTGGTAGGTCGACCATGGAGGCAATTTTCTTATTACGACAGTTGATGGAGAGGTATAGGGAGCAGAAGAATGACTTGCACATGGTCTTTATTGACCTCGAGAAGGCATATGACAAAGTACCGAGAAATGTCATGTGGTGGGTCTTGGAAAAGCACAAAGTCCCAACTAAGTACATCACCCTCATCAAGGATATGTACAGGGATGTGGTGACGTGTGTCCGAACATGTGATGGCGACACCAGTGACTTTCCAATTAAAATAGGACTACATCAAGGGTCGGCATTGAGCCCTTATTTATTTGCTTTGGTGATGGATGAGGTCACAAGGGACATACAATGTGATATCCCTTGGTGTATGCTCTTTGCTGATGATGTGGTGCTAGTGGATGAGACTAGGGCAGGGGTTAATAGGAAGTTAGAACTATGGAGGCACACGTTAGAGTCGAAAGGGTTTAGACTTAGTAGGACCAAGACCGAGTACATGAAGTGCGATTTCAGCGCGACTAGGAATGAGGAGGGAGACGTTAGCCTCGATGGGCAAGTGGTGGCCAAGAAGGATACTTTTCGGTATTTAGGATCGATGCTACAAAAGGATGGTGACATTGATGAAGATGTTAGGCATAGAATTTCAGCCGGTTGGTTGAAATGGCGTCAAGCTTCAGGCGTCCTCTGTGACAGAAGGGTGCCTCAGAAGTTAAAAGGTAAGTTTTATAGGACAGCGATTCGTCCGGCGATGTTATACGGTGCTGAATGTTGGCCTACAAAAAGGCGACATATCCAGCAATTGAGTGTAGCAGAGATGCGTATGTTACGATGGTGTTGTGGGCACACAAGGAGGGATAGAGTCCGGAACGACGATATTCGGGATAGGGTTGGGGTGGCACCAATTGAGGAAAAATCGATTCAACACCGGTTGAGATGGTTTGGCCATATCCAACGGAGGCCTCCTGAGGCACCGGTGCGTAGTGGGGTTCTAAAGTGGGTCGATAATGTAAAGAGAGGTAGAGGTCGACCTAAACTGACTTGGGACGAGTCGGTTAAGAGAGACCTTAAGGAGTGGAATATCCCTAAGGATTTAGCTATGGATAGGAGCGCTTGGAGACTAGCAATTAACGTGCATGAACCGTAATCTTTTTCTTATACCATTTATGTGTTCTTTGTTTTCATGCCTCTTTTGGGTTTCATCTCTAGCCTACCCCAACTTGCTTGGGACAAAAGGCTATGTTGTTGTTGTTGTTGTAAAGTCATCTTCTTCACAAAAGAGAAGTAATGGCATGATGAGAAGCACCTGGTTCATATCTATGGTCTGCAAGCCTTCACCACGGGTGAAAATTATTGCATGGTTTTGGTTTTCGGATTTTCCTTCTCCCAAAATTGCAGGGCCTGGAAGTTTTATCCGATAGATAACCTTGGAAACATAAAGATGTATTTATATGACCGATACTATAGGCTTTTCATAGGATTGATGACTGATGTGATGCAATGAATTGAGACTGGCATTATAGAGGGTTTTGTAAATTTGTGTACCATTACCAGATATAATATAGATCTCATTACCTGATCAGGATTTTGAATGAGGTCTGAAGATTCAGAATCCTTAGTGAGAGCAACCTTTACCAAAGTAGAATAATAAGCTGTCTCCATTTTCTTGTCTCCTACTCTATCTTCCACCTCATCAATATATGCTACACGGAGAGAAGAGTAGCTGCAAGAAGTGTAACCCTAGTAATGAGTTTACAGGTAAACAAATACAGTTGTTTTGCAAAAGATACTAAAACTAGAAAATGAGTATTTCATTGATATTATTATATTGTATTTTCAAGGTAAATGCTAGAAGCTCATTTACTTCCTCATTAGCTGCAATATGTCTTGGCATTAGCAAGTGCAGCACGCTTATCATTTCCATATTGCTGGCATGAAACCACATAAGTGAATTTCATATCAGTCACTGCTTCACATTGAGCAAATAAGGACCTCTGCTGTATCTTCCACTGTTCATCATTTACTGACTCAGCTGCTTTGTATCCTTCCATGAGATCTGCAGAGTTGCGAATATTTTTTTTATTAGCGTAGCGGAAAACGAGAATAAATATGTAAATGCAACAAACAAGAACCATGGTCCAGTCATAAACCCAGCTGTTAATAGAATCAATCAGAACTTCAGCATAATAAATAACAAGGTTGGTGTGGATGGCAGGAGGGAGGAACCCATGCTAAGAAAACTGATATGGTCTATTACCTTCACGTTTGGCCATGTCTAAAAATGCTTCAAGATTCAAAGCTTTCTTGTAGTACATCATGCCTCTAACTGTTTCAGAACAATCAAATAGTATAAGATTAAGAATCAACAGGTACAGACTGAAAGATTACAGCATTTATTTGAAAGGAAAACGAGTGACAGAACTATTTGAGTTCTCCTGCGTATTCTCCTACGTACTCTCAAAAAGAAGTATTTGACTTCAACAAACAAAATAAGTATCCAGTAGTACCTGTTCGAGCTAGTGTTTGGCCTCTGTATGAGGCCCATAGACGAAGCTCCTCCTTTAGTTCTTCGCTTTCTTCGCTCTCTTTAAGTTCTTCCTCCAAGCCAACCCTTTCCTTAAAATTTTTCCATTCATCTACATGTATAGCCATAACATGACATAGTAAATACCAGATGTTTCTGAACACACTTTATGTACATAGTAAACACCAGAAGTTCCTGAAAGGACCGAGTTGTGCCTCAACCTGGATAAATTTTTTGAAGGGCGGCCCTGGTGCAAGCGGTAGAGCTTTACCGCCTGTGACCAAGAGGTCCAGGGTTCAAGCCCCAGCCTCTGCACATTTGTGCAGGGATGGCTGCTAGCTATTTTCCCTTCCCCAGACCCCGCAGTGCTGGAGCCTACGGCACTGGGTACGCCCTTTTTTTTTAATAGGGTGGAAACTCCATCTTCATTTTCTTCCTGAAGCTCTTTTATAGAGAAAAGAACGGGCTCATTGTAATAAGGGGTCAATGCGTTGCACATACAGACCAAATATCATCATTTATAGGCGCCAACAGCGGATTTATGACAGAGGAGAAGGACTCAAGGAGAAGAAAATAACTTAGAAGTGCAAAGAAAAAAAATGTACTCAATAATCATGTCTGTCTGTGATCTACTATACTTCTGTTTTGCAACTTTCAGACGACATAGCAGTGAAGTATTTCAGTAAATTGACTACAACTAAAGAAAAAATAATGCCTTCAGGAAAGGTATTCAAATTAACAGAGTAACTGCTTGAGAAGAGTTAAGAGAGACAAGTATCACAAGAACACTGGGCATATGACAGTGCAAAAGTGATACGATATGAGCTTCAAGAAAATAATGACCAAGTTATTCACAAGTACTTACGAAAACGAGAGCATGTTTCGGACTTTGGGTGCATCAGGCATATCCATAAATAAGGAGTTGGTAAAAAAGGTAAGACGCCTTCTGGCTTCTAGATTTGAAGGAACATCCATAGCAGATTCCTTCACAGTAAGTAGTAGTTCCAGCCTTTTTATCTGGGGTGAAATGAATCATATAAGCAACAAAGCATTCAAAAACACTGTGCAGAAAAGTTAACATGCATTCAATTTTGCAAAGTTTAATTATAGCTAAGAACCTTTTCTAGCCAAGCATCTGTGGTCGTGACTTGTAGGGGAAACTTGGTAGCTCCAGATGGTTGAAACAACTGATACTCTTTATCCCATGCGGTTGTGTCATCATGCTTTTGGTACGAGACTCCATGACTTGACTCCAAAATACTGTCATGTTGCGAAAAAAATGATTAGCTACAGAAAGTCAGGCAGAGACCTACCCAACTTGCTTTGGACATAAAGACTTTGTTGTTACTGCTATTGTAGAGAGCCAGGACTAAAGAAAGCACGAGATCAGCATCAGGATTTCCATCTTATCTTTGTGATTGGCTCCACATTAGTCTTGTTTTTGGAGGATCACAAAATGCATGAATTCAGTATTCCTAGAACATTGTTTTAGCATAAACCATAGGATTCTAGAACAGTAGCTCATGGCCAAAGAGAAGTCATGGCAAGAGTCAAGAGTACTGCATATACTAGTAAAAATTTCAGTTTTCATGTTACTCGATAGTTGAGCTTTGTGAAAATCTAGGGCACAAAGTCCATCCTTGTTTTAAGCTTTTGGGTGATACTGACGATACTTGAAAATCAATATTGCAAACAATTTAAATGGTTATTGCCTGAAATGGACAGTGTCCACATGTTGTGAAACATTACACTAGCACAGTCAAGTTACCCACACTTGGTAATATATGTACACAATACTTGTACCTAAGTTGGTCGTCAAATATATCTCTTGTTACAACCTCCAGCATATCTGGAAAAATCTTTATTACAGCACTCCTGTCTTTCTCATCATTCTCCTTCTGATATCATAAAAAGGGATAAGACTAAGATGAATTGGACCAGTGGAATCTAGGGAATAAACATGAAGATAAACCAGATTAGATTCCATTTCAATGTACAACAAACACTGAGTGATGCAATATCAGTAGATGTTTTGAAAAAATAAAAGTATAATAGAAGCTTAGCAATCCAATAATTATCTGTTAGATAGGCAGATGGGCCTAGAGACCGGTATGTATATGGTTTGTGCTGCCTTGGACTCCCAAGTCTAGTACACCTGTAGACTGACTTATATTAGGCATGGATATCGATGGTTGGTTCTGTCCATGCCTATACATAAACATGTATCGTGTTCCCCTATAATAACTGCATATCAATCTTGCTTAAATTGTAAGCCAAGCAAGGAAAGGTTCGAATGCTTCCTAAATGTTTGCACTATGGCTCTAATATTATGTAAGACAACCTTATTTCCCCCCCCCCTAACATAGTTACACATCATGCTAATCCTAGCTAGGTGTCTCTAGTATGCAATGTTGTAAAAACCCAAGATATTACAAACACAGGCATAACACTACACCAAAGTACCGGACATGCTTTGTTGGTGTGATGTGACCATAGCTGTCCGTTGTTTTAAACAAAACATTAATGAATGATTTTTCAAAGAGTTTCCTGAAGTTAGCTAGCTTTGCACTGGTTCCTAAGAGAGTATCAAAACAGATAACAGTAAAGGAGTCGGTACTCTTGGGGCTTTTCAAAGTGGAATTTACAGCAGCAAATCTTCTTATGATACTCTTTTTCATTGGTACAACAAGATTTGCTTATGGAAGCAGATTTGGAAAAGCTAGGCCCCCTAAAGTGCAAGTTCTTGATTTGGCTTGCAGCGAATAATAGATGCTGGACAGCAGACTGTCTTGCGAAGCATGGCTTGCCACAAACTGCTGTTTGCCCTCTAGGTGAACCCAAAAGCTTAAGCCAATGGGAAGAGGTGGGCAATCCACTTATACATTTCAACATCTAGCACCTTTTGATAACAGAATAACAGATGGACATTTAAATACTTCTCTATATTGATAGCTAATTTTGTTCTTAGAGTATATTTGGTAGTTAAGATATTGTAATATCATACTGCCATATGTATCTGGGGAGGGTCAACACAAAAGGGTCAGTGCAAATATCCCATGCGTTATATGCAATCTACTTCTCTTTAATTCGAGCTCGGCGCGATGACTTGCAGCAGGTGGGGTTTGGGCTTGCCGTTTTGGTCATGCTGCTGATGTTAGGTTTTTTTGCTGATTTCCCTTAATTTAACAATGCAAGTGTTAGGTTTTTGGCCCGGTTTTCCTTGTAAACTAAAAGCAGAGCTCCAGTCAATTGGGTTAAAGAAAAAGTATATAGGTTATACATACCAAGTAGTTTACCAACTCAACAAACTTGGAGTAGAGATCTGGCAGGGCACGCATGTTCAAATCTGCAATAACTTTGTCCTCAGAGATGCATTTTTTAACTTCTGCAAATATCTTATTTATGACCCTGAAAGCACATAAATAAACATCATCGAGTAGGCCATGGGTCAGTAAATTAGTTCTTCAGAGTTTAATAGATGAAATATAGGAGGGACCTTTTCTCTGGTTCACCCTGTACAAGGTCACTGATGATATTCTTAAATGATGCATAACATTCCTCAATTGCACACTTAAAATAATAATCATTAGCAAGCCTTTTTTTCAGATCTCGGTCTTTGCCATTGCTATAGCCATGTCAACTGCTATCGGGATCTGACATTCATGATGTTAACAACAGGTCAACCCTTTTTAACTTACGAACAAAGTACGAAAGAACATTGTCTCTAACATTATGTAATACAAAGAATAAAGACATACAAATTAAAAAGCAGATAATAACCTTGCTGGCAAGTAAAAATGGAGGCCACTGCACGACACCAAGGGCCTGATCAGACACATAAGGAACAAGTAGCAGCTCCTTCTCCCTAAATAAAAAAATGTGGGCCTCAACTTAGATCAGGAAAAATAAATCGAGCAGAAATTAAGTTTACCCATATAATCCAATCACCTGTTGTCTATAAGATCTTCATCTCGAAAGCTGGTGACAATTTCATTCCACATTTGTGCAAACCTTGCTGCTATATTCTCCTTGTCTGCATGTTCCATCTAAAAAGTACCATCAATAACAAAAAAAAATCCACAGATTAGCAATCAAGCCATTTGAAGTTTGCAGAAATATATTAAGAGTACAAAATGGCACCTCTTTGAAACGATTGTGTAAGTAAGACCTCAGACCTTTCTTCCTTTTTGCATCAGATGTTTCAACAGGAATTAGGCATGAGTTAAAGGCTAAAGGTATTGAATCAAAGCGAGATCGCAGCATCCCCAGTGTACGAATCTGTCTCATCCAAAAAAGGAAAGGTTTGCTTTTTGTCAAATGTTTCAAACAAAATTAGACGCACATAAGAGGCTAAAGGTAAATGTGATAGAATTCTTTGCAAAAAATTCAATTAGTCATTTGAAGTACACAAAATTATCGTGTAATCAGAAAGTCATGGATCTATTTAGGGTAATTTATCACTTTATAGACATCTTTTTGAGTTACTCCTGACCCCCTGACCTTGAATTTATTGAGCACATTCCGTTCACCAGAATTAGTTAAATGAACAGAAAGAAATCCCTTATCAGGGTTAGTCAGAGACTCACAAGTACTAGGATTTACTGCATGACTTATTCTAAGAATCTAATAAATACACTTCCTAAATTGAAGTGTTGTTACTTCCTATTTTCGCTAGATAATTTCTGCCAAAAGATCATTTGTACCATTAAAAAATTGAAAATAAATCTTTTTTGCACGATTCCATATATGCAGAAGTCAACAAGAAAAATACCTCTCCGAGTCGTTGGAAAGCACCATAAATTCCACCAAGCAGAGTGGAGAAGATCGTATACCAAATTTGTGTATCCATGAAATATACCTGTAAAGAAAACAAAAATGGACAGAAATCAATGTCGTCCTCCTACACTGCTCACGTCCATATAATACACATTTATTTAATACGAGACAAACAATTTAACTTCTTGTTTTTAGGAGAAAACAATATGTATGGTCACAAGAACATCTTAAATTCTTGAGAAAAGCAGAGGAGAAGGTCCTACCAGAATGATTGGGGCCCAAAGTGCAATAACAACACCGATGTTGCTCTTTTCTGCACAATAAACTTTGGTATCGGTACAATTGAATGAGAACGAAATATTGGTTGAAAAACATGCATACCTCTTGGGAAAAATTCATGCCACCGGAATGTACGTATGGGGGTCTTCATGATAACCTTGGTGGGTTCAACAAGAGGTTTGATCTATAGGAACAAACATAACTAAGTTGAATGACATCGTATTTGCTTCATTGAATTAATGATTATTGACATAAACCATGGCAAAACAAAATTGTGTATAGAACTACCTCCACATAGTAGCTACATGAAAACTTTATCAAGAGAAGAGCGATCCAGAACATGGTGTACCTAAAAATACAAATCAAGATCATTGCGTTAAACTAAAAGATAATAAACTGATAACTATCTTTCTAATTAAAATAGTTTTGCTAAATAAGTTGCATTCATGCACAAGCACAAAAAAAGCATGTATTCTTACACGAAAAGTGAGAAAGCACTTTCATGCATCCCCCTACCAACAAACAGACGAGGCTGCACGAAGACACACAACATTAGTTCATGATGTTCAACTACAAATCAGCATTAATATGATAAAAAAACAATTCAGCATCATAAAAAAACTTCTACATTAGTTCCAACATAGAAACTAATAAATAAATAATTTTAATTACATAAAAGTAAATTACTCCAAAAGGTATCTTTCAAAATACAAAAGGTTATTTAAGTAAAAAAATACAATTCTTAGTATCCATCATCTTGGTTGCTATATTTTTTTTCTCGGATATGCAGGAGAGCTTGCACATCATTATATTAAATAGGAGTCTAAGAAGACTCATAAAGCCCATTAGGGCATGATTTTACATGAATGACTAGTCGGGAAAACAATAAACTTCGACTAGCAACCTAAACACCACACTACACCCAAATATGTCTAAGACAGCCCCAGCGATACACCACAACTTTGCCTCACCCCTAATTTCTTGCATGAGAGCATTAACATTAGGTGAGGTCCCTTCAAACACACAGGCATTCCTATGTTTCCAAACACACCATGCCACCATCACTACTAAAGAACTGAAACCCTTGTGGCGATGCTTTTCAATTTGCTGTATTGTGCAGCAACACCACTGAATGATACTTAGAACATCCTATGTCTTTCTAAAATTGCAACTGAAAGAAAACAGGCAAATGAAACATATTTTCTTCAAGGGTCAAGATAATGTTCAGGTAAAAAAAGATTATTTTTTCTGTAGCACATAGGAGAACTTATTCATTATAATGTAAGAGACAAAAACTAGTCCAAACACAAAGGTTTAGGTCAACATAATATAAAACCTGGTACGCTAAAGTGAAATGATAATTCAGAATTAAGGGATGGGTAGTGTAATTTATGAAAACTTCAAGTTCACCTGAGACCACCACATGATCAACCTCACAAGCTTGAAGTCTGAACTTTCAAGGCTCCGGCGTAGAAATGGAAGAAGAAAAAGAATAGCAGAAAGCATACTGGGTGACAAATATATGACTACTGAAACAACAAACAGTGGCGGGTGGTTTCGACCATTTCCGAACCAGCTTTTGATGATTCTGATAATTCCAGTTGGATTTTCCCAGGTGTAAGCATATGTAACTGGCAGTAATACCACCACAAGACTGCCATTGTTAATTTTAGAACATATCTCAGCTTAACTGCAAATTCCATTGTTCTCCTGGCCTTCCAATTAAAGATAATATCAAGTGTAGCTGTAAATAACAGAGTTATTCAAAACAGGGCTGATTTCGACACACTGTGTAATAATTATGGCAGGACGGTACAACAGGTTTATGTTCAGTGAAAGATCTTATTACTTCACTACAGACAAAAAATTGTGTTCTAAATATTTTAATTAGAGAAAAATCTTCATCTTCTTATCTTGTTACCACCATGATTATCTACTAGAGTGACAAGCTGACAAAAGGCTGAGACAAGCAAAAACAAAAAAGTGACTTGTCAACCAGGACCAACAATG
Organism: Bothriochloa decipiens; assembly: GCA_023333625.1. Classification (NCBI taxonomy): domain Eukaryota; kingdom Viridiplantae; phylum Streptophyta; class Magnoliopsida; order Poales; family Poaceae; genus Bothriochloa; species Bothriochloa decipiens. Next base: position 3,404,462 of record CM041629.1, read on the forward strand.
TTGTAATTACTATTGTAATGTTCTTGCCAGTTTGTGTGTTTTAAATATATTCCCAAGATGCTACAGCACTAAAGAACAAATTTTGAAAAATGACAAGAATGTTGATTCTTCTATGGTTCTTCAGCCTAATCTGCAAATGCATGTGGTACAAAGAGAACCAACAATAATGGATTTGTGTATGTATATGGCATAATATAAATGTCTATCATCCTGGGCTTCATTTGATACCTACACTACACATATCGGCATGGGAAATGCACATATATATGTCCAACTCTTTAAAAAATAAATTATGAAAAGTACCCTGACTAAGAAAAATAGAATGTTTTCTCCAAAGGAGGTTCCAGAAACAATATAACTGGGGAACATCAAGACACTTTACCAGATCAATGCCAAGTTTACAAACCTTGTCCAAGATTTAGTATAGCAGAAGTGATAAAGATACTCAAAACCTTCTTGAAAACAGCATAATCGAAAATACTGGCTAGTGAACCTCCGTCCCAAGCGAGAATTATCATAACCTACATGAAAAAATCAAAACATAGATTAAAAACCTCGAATAAATAGATTAGATATATAACATCCAGCTAAGATGTTAAGTACCTTCCTATAGTGTATTTATTAATAAAATGCACTTAAGCCTTCAAGTGTCCAAAATAATACAGCAAATGTTATTGCATAACAAGATGAATATAAATCCCTGAAGAGCTAAAATAAAGAAGCTCCATAGTCTGTCAAAACTTCTGAATATGTGCCAAAATGAACGTAGTTCAACGAAGTTGACCTTTCCCTTCTGTTTGCTGATCCTTGTGCTCTGAACAGCTCATTACATTAAATGTTACTAACCCAACAAAAACATGTGCATACCATGAAGATATATGCTAAAATCCTAAGATAAAAAACATAATCCAACTCACTTCATTTCTTTCATCAGGTTGACAAAAGAAGTCAGCATCAGCTCACATAGGCCAACCAAGCCGAAAGCAGTCAGCAGACCTGCAATTTAACAATGTAAAATCTAGAGAGCAAGCAAATAAACTAAGAAAAAACCACTACCAGAAGTACTCATTAAGATCATCATAGTTTCTCCAAGCAGAATGATTCCCTTTCTCTCTTTTGCTCCTTTCAGCTTCCTAAAAGTCGTAGTGAAAATCTGAAATTCAGTACCCGCAGAAGCATAAAGCTCAAGGCTCAAGAAGCGATGCAATTGAATGACAATAAAGAGCTGAGAGCAAACCACCTTTGCTATGGTATGGTAAATCGGTGTAACAACTTTCTTCAGAAAGGCTTCTTTCTCGCCACCATAGGCCGGCTTCACATATTCACCTGTCAAGGCGCTGACATTTCCAGCTAACATACCATACATTTCATATGCCATCTATGATAATAACCAGAACTTTCAGGACCATCTTTGCTACACTTTTAACATCCAAGACAAGTACTTGCAAAACAAATGTATGACACATTCATTTTTCTTAAGAACAAATTTGTAGCCTTCTTAATTCCCCTATTGAACTCTGAGAGCGCTCCATGGATACAATATTAAGTTTTTGCATAAAACTCGATAGATTCTATTATGTCTGCACATAATAGACCACATAGTTACAGTAGATTGTGCCAAAGTTTTAATATTACCAAATTAGTTACATGAATGAACTCATCTAGTTGATGCTGCTCAAGTGTTCGAAAGTTATGTGAACAAAATATGAACTCCCTTACATTAATTCATTTTTTTCTTAAATAAATAAGCATATTAAGATCAATACTTAAGAAAAGTTCCTAAGAATTAATAGTTCGTACATGGTGATATATGTAGCAATTGCATTCTGGCATAAATCGCAAGTTTGCAGCTTCACCCCAAATGAGAAGGTACAAACCCATATACAGTAATTTTCGTTGTTGCATCTCCTGTTGAATTGTTGGCAACCTGTTATCAATTAAGACGGAACAAAGAATAAACAATGGGAAGGGATAAAGCAATGTACTACAACAGGTTTTACTTCCTTTTTTTTAGAGATAATACTACTTTGGTTTTCAACTGTAGTATTTGGTACCAGTGCTTAATTTTCCTACTTGTTGATCAGTGACAGGCGAAAACAACTAAGGCTTATGCCCCAAAAGAGTACTTTAAAACAACCTTCACTATGTGTTAGAATGAACTAACTTTTGCTGATATAAAGCACATTTTTTAGAGAATGTGCTATGCACGTGTTTCATTAAGAGGAGGGGCAACAACCCACAAAAGTATAAAAAAAAAGGAAACAGACCAGCACATGAAGTGTCTAGGATGACAGAAAACATAGAGAGGAAACAAGAAAGAAAGAAAAAAAATCTGAAGGATCCCGTTGTTGTGGTATGTTAGAATGGACTAATTAGATTATTGGGCTAACCCTAGGGAGGGTAGCTATATAGCAAGACATACATGGGCCTCATGGGCCTAATCCTCATATACCCCAACACCCCCCCCCCCCCCCGCAGTCTGAACTACCGGCGCAGCGGAGTTTACAGACTGGACACGAAAAGAAGCAAGCACAACACACGAGCCCCCCCCACAGACGCAACTAGCCACCGGTGATGTTGAGACTAGAGCGGAACTCGGCGAAGGTCGAGGACGGGAGACCCTTGGTGAAGATGTCGGCGAACTGGGAGGTAGTCGGGACTTGGAGAACCCGAACATCGCCGATGGCGACCCGATCCCGGACGAACTGTAGATCAATCTCCACATGCTTGGTCCTCTGGTGCTGCACAGGGTTGGTGGAGAGGTACACCGCACTGACGTTGTCGCAGTAGACCAGCGTGCTCCGGGAGAGAGGGCTGTAAAGCTTGACGAGAAGCTGCCGGAGCCAGGAAGCCTCAGCCATGCCGTTAGCAACAGCGCGGTACTCCGCCTCGGCACTGGAGCGGGAGACGACCGGCTGGCGCTTGGACGACCAGGACACCAGGTTGCCGCCCAAGAAGACGGCGTAGCCGGAGGTGGAGCGCCGAGTGTCCGGGCACCCGGCCCAGTCAGAGTCAGTGTAGACGACGAGCTCGGAGGAGGAAGACCGGTGAAGGAGCAAGCCGTAGTCGACAGTGCCGCGGAGGTAGCGGAGGAGGCGCTTGAGAGCAGTGAGGTGGGGCTCTCGAGGATCATGCATGTGAAGACAAATCTGCTGCACTGCATAGGTTATGTCTGGCCTGGTGAAGGTAAGGTACTGAAGTGCACCTGCGAGACTCCGATATGCCGTGGGGTCTGCCACTGAGTTGCCCTCAGCCTCTGACAGCTTGCCCTGTGTGTCAACTGGAGTGGAGCAGGGCTTGCAGTTAGTCATCCCAGCTCACTCCAGGATATCAAGAGTGTACTGCCGCTGGTGAAGAAGAAGGCAGGCGGGACGAGGCTCAACAGTAACCCCGAGGAAGTGGTGGAGCACACCAAGATCATTCACAGGAAACTCCTGCTGAAGAGAGCTGATGATGCGGCTGAGTAGTGACGAACTGGAGGCTGTGAGGACAATGTCATCAACGTAGATTAGCAGGTAGGCAGTCTCAGCTCCACGGTGATAGATAAACAGAGACGTATCTGACTTGGCCTCCACAAAGCCCATTGTCACCAGGAAGGCAGCAAACCGAGAGTGCCACGCCCGAGGGGCCTGCTTGAGGCCGTAAAGAGATCTGTTGAGCCGACAGACCATGTCAGGACGAGAAGAGTCAACAAACCCCGCTGGCTGGCTGCAGTAAACTGTCTCAGTGAGAGTCCCGTGCAAAAAAGCATTCTTGACATCCAGCTGATGCACTGGCCAGGAGCGAGCAAGGGCCAGTGAGAGCACCGTGCGGACGGTGGCCGGCTGCACCACCGGGCTGAAAGTCTCATCGTAGTCGACTCCAGGGCGCTGAGTGAAGCCCCGAAGAACCCAGCGAGCCTTGTACCGCTCCAGGGTACCATCAGCCCACCGCTTGTGCGTCCAGATCCACTTGCCGGTGACAACATTGGAGCCGGACGGACGGGCACCAGATCCCATGTCTGGTTGGCGAGGAGAGCCGCGTACTCCTCTTCCATCGCGCGGCGCCAGTGAGGGTCCGACAAGGCGTCGCGAACGGAAGAGGGTACAGGAGAGACCTGCGTGTCGCCGGGCACCGCCGCAAGAGCCCGAGACCACAGGGTACCCGCCGCGTGCGGTGTCACCATAGGGTGAACATGCCGCGGGTGGCGGTGAAGGAGCGGTGGGTGGTACACCGGCGGCACGACACGGGCTGCCGGAGGCAGCGGCGGTGGTGTAGGCGTCGCCGGCGGAGAAGAGGCCACCGGTGGTGACTGAGGCGTCGGGTCCGCCCGCGCAGGGTGCTGGTAGACAAGCACCGGCTGAGCGAACCGCGCCGGGGGTGCAGGAACCGGCGTCCCCGGCCCCGTGTCAGGCGGAGGAGCAGGGGCCGCACCGGAGGGCGACGCTACCGGACTCGTGCAGGGCATAGGGCCAGGAGCAGCAGGCGCCGGGTCCGCCCGTGCACGGCGCTGGTAGACAAGCACCGGATGGGCAAACCGCGCCGGGGGTGCAGGAACCGGCGTCCCCGGCCCTGTGTCAGGCGGAGGAGCCGGGGCCGCACCGAAGGGTGACGCTACCGGACCCGTGCAGGGCATAGGGTCAGGAGTAGCACTGGTGTGCGGCGAACCGGGGCACGGGCCTGGCGAGGGGCACGGTGGAGCAGTACCTGCAGGAGAAAATGGCAAAAGTGGCTGGACCACCGTGTCAGTGGGAAACAGAGAGGCGAGGTCAGGGTCAGGGGTGGAAGGTGGTGTGGTGGTGGTGGAGAAGGGGAAGACAGACTCATCAAACACCACATGGCGAGAGATGAGGACCCGACGAGAAGTGAGGTCAAAGCACCGGTAACCCTTGTGATCTGGGGAATACCCGAGAAAAACGCACAGAGTCGAACGGGGAGCCAGCTTATGGGGAATGGTGGCAGTGGTGTTAGGGTAATGCGCACACCCGAAGACACAAGGTGGTCATACCGAGGATGGGTACCGAAGAGAACGTGGTGTGGTGTAGGAGCTGAGCATGCAGTGGAAGGAAGACGGTTTAGAAGATAGGTGGAGGTGTGCATACTCTCTGCCCAGAAGCGAGCAGGAAGCGATGCCTGGAGCAGAAGGGTGCGCATGGTGTCGTTCGTGGTCTGAATCATGCGCTCCGCCTTGCCGTTTTGGGAGGAGGTATACGGACAAGACATGCGCAACTGGACACCGTGAGAGAGGAAGAAGGCACAGGAGGTGGAGTTATCAAACTCACGGCCATTGTCACACTGTATGGCCTTGATGGTAAAGCCGAACTGAGTGGACACCCAAGCGAAAAAGTGGAGAATAGTGGGGAATGCCTCAGACTTTGCACGCAAGGGAAAAGTCCATGAATAATGAGAAAAATCAGCAACCACCACAAGATAATATTTGTAACCAGAAATGCTGATGACAGGAGATGTCCATAGGTCGCAATGTACAAGATCAAACACATGAGTAGCATGTGAAGTAGAAGACTAAAAAGGAAGACGAACATGACGGCCCAGCTGGCACGCATGACACAAGTGCTCATCATGAGTCCGAGTACAACGAATGTCGGAACTACGACTAAGCTGCATCAGAGCATCACGTCCAGGATGGCCAAGACGACAGTGCCAAGTGGTGAGGAAGTAGAGGCAGCGAAGGCAGCTGACAACGGCGACGGTGAAGAAGGCGAAGCGGAAGCCGAAAAACGAAGAGTGTTAAGGGGCCCCGAGCTGTCACATCGGAGGAGCGGACGCCGGGAAGCCAAATCCTTCACAGTAAGACCAGAAGAGTCAAATTCAACAGAACAAGAATTGTCAATTGTAAAACGACGAATAGAAAGAAGGTTGTGAACCATAGAAGGTGCAACAAGAACGTCAGGAAGACGAAAAGAACCATGAGCGCCGGCGGCACCCACGGATGTGACAGGAAGACACGACCCATTTGCGACCATGATGGACGAAGGATGAGAAGGAGAGGGAGGATGCACAGAGGAGAGTATACCAGGGTCGGGAGTAGTGTGGTAGGTAGCACATGAGTCAGCAACCCAAGTTGGACTAGCAGGAGAAGTCAGGGCCATGGTGCTGAAAGTGGACGCCAAGGCCGCCGGGTCCCAATCTACAGGCCCGGGCGAGGCGCCGAGAGGTGTCACCGACGGTCCGGGCGAAGTGCCGAGAGGTGAGGCCCACGGAGCCGTTGAGTGAAACCCCGGAGGAGCACCAGCGAGCATGGCTGCCGGCGGGCGAGACTCACCGCCGGGAGCCTGGAAGGGCCACATGGAGATGCGCCCTGCCCACGGGTTGTTGAAGGAGGGCCAGGGTGTACCCGTGGAGGCGCGGACGCCGGGTTGCTCCCACGGCCGGCACCCGCACCACGCCCCCCCCCCCCACCGCCGCGATGACGGCGGCCACCACGCCACCCCACCCCCGCTCGGCCCGGGGGGAGGAGGACCAAGACGAGACGACTGCGGCGGAGCAGACGGGCTCGGCGGAGGAGTAGCCGCAAAGGCAGCCGAGGAAGATGAGGACCCCGGCGCAGAGGTGGACCCGGGCTGGATGTCCTGAGTGAGCTCCTCCATGACAAGGTCGTCACGAACCTGCAAGAAGGTGGGGAAGGGCCGCTGCCGGGTGATCCACGTGCGGAGGTGGGCGTAGCGGTCACTGAGCCTGTGGAGGACGTTGAGGACCAGGATGCGGTCCTCCACGGGCCAGCCAAGGTCACCGAGGGAGTCGGCCATGCCCTTCATCCGGAGGCAGAACTCGCTGAAGGAGAGGTCGCCCTGGACGAAGGTACGGAAGCTCGCGTCGAGACGCTGAGCCCGTGCCTCGGCGTTGCCTAGGAACTGGCCCTCGAGGGCGAGCCAGGCCCGGCGAGCGTCGACGGAGTTGCGGACGAGGTCGTGCAGGTCGAGGGAGATCGTCCCGATGATCCAGAGAGCACGATACTGTCGAGACGGTACCATACTGGGGTCTGGACCGCGACCGAGGCGTCGGCGAGGACGTGGTCGCCGAGGGCGTAGAGGCGGAGGGTGAGGAGGACCAGGTCCCGCCTACGGGCGTAGGCGGGCGACTCCGGCTCGAGGACGACCAGGACGAGGAGACAGATGTTCTGGACACTCCCGGCCTGGTAGTGGAGCTGCACCACGAGCGGGTCAGCCGGGTCGTGCTAGAGGACCGCGGTGTGGGACACGCGGTGGCCCGGTGTGCCGGAGAAGGTGACCCCAACGTCGTACGAGGCAGGAGGGGCGAGGAGCTGCTTCGTCTCGGCGATCTGGCGGGCCAGTGCGTCGGCTGCCTCGCTCTCGCGCTCCCAAGCGAGGGCGGCGGCACGAACACGGGCCTGGCCTGCCGCAGCCGCCGCCCGGGCAGCGAGGAGGGCGGCGGCGAGGGCGGAGTCGGAGGCCGCAGTGTGGAGGTACAGAGGCGGCGGGGCGGGGAAAGGGAAAGCCCCCGTGCCCGCCGGCAGGCCTCGCCCGGTAGCAGCGACGGCGGCGGCCACGGCGTCTGCGCCCTCACCGGCCGAGCCGAGGGCTGCGCCCGCGCCTGGGCCCTCGCCGGCCGCGAGGAGGAGAGGGGCGGCAGCCGCGCGCCGGGGAAGAGAAGGGCAGGCAGCGGCCCCTGCTACCTGAGCCCACGTGGAGGAGGAGAGAGGGGGGAAGGAGGAGGAGGGGGAGGGAGGAAGAGGAGGCGGCCAGCCGGCCATGGGCAGCGGCGGTGGCGGCCTGCCTGGCGGCGGCTGCTGACGGCGGCCTGCCTGGCGGTGGCTGCTGGGTGGGGAGGGGTGGGAGAGGAAAACCCTAGCTTGATACCATGTTAGAATGGACTAATTGGATTATTAGGCTAACCCTAGGGAGGGTAGCTATATAGCAAGACATACATGGGCCTCATGGGCCTAATCCTCATATACTCCAACATGGTAGCATAGGATAGGATTAATTTCCATCACTATTTCTAGGATTGCTAGAGATTCAAGCCACCAAACAGCACGCGAGGCTCAATATAAATACAGTATTTGCAACATTCATATTCCCACTGCTAGGAAGGATCAAACTCTACTTTCCAAATGGGAAAAGGCCGAAACATATACATGGGCACTTATGCATAGCATATATGCCCTTATACAAAGAAATATACAGACACAACACTATACATGTAACACCCACATGGTATAGAGTCGGCATCGTTCCTAGGATTCGTTATCAACTTCTCCCTCCGTTCCAAATTATAAGACGTTTTGGCTTAACAAAAGCTATGTATCTAGAAAAGCTAAAACATCTTATAATTTGAAATGGAGGGAGTAGTTGATAGGATATTATCCTCGCAAAACAAAAACGTTAATAGGATATTAACTATGACAAAAACATGAACACATAAGTATATCATACATGTGCATTATGTCTATTAAAAAATTACTTAGTTATAGAGATTCAGTTCATGAAGCAGAGGTTCAATAACATAAGAAAAAAAAAATCTCCCAAATACAATTATTTTAAGAACTAAAGTTATGTAAAATGAGACATACCACTAGATATTATTTGCCATATCGCGCAGGATGCTACAGTGGCAAAAACATGCTTCAGCAAATTGTTTGCTCTTGCACATTGTAATTTGCTTCGGAAGAATCAATGCATTTTTTCAACATCCACCAACAACATATATTACATGGAAAATCTCCCTTCTTTAATGAAAATGAGCTTCACAAGGAAATGTAATGTCATAACCTGGGTCTTTAAGTCTGCTTTCTAATTCTTTCCTTTCCTACTATGTTGGACAACAGGACTGGTTGCATCTTTGTAAACTTTTTTTTTCTTATGCTTGTGACTCGTTGGATTATGAGAACGCTTATTATATTTATATTGTACTATAGATAGTTATATAATACTATAATATAACATGTTTTTGCACTAATTCTTAGGATGGCAAAGCAACACAAGTGCAAACAAACAACCAAAGCTGTGCAAGTACAGAACAAACAGTAAGATGGCAAGAGGTCGTTAAGACAGTCACCAAAGGCTGCTCTTGCGACCAAGATATTTGCACCATTTCTTGTAATTCTTAAACAATCTTTTCATCACATCATTCAGTGCATTGTCATCCAACTGCAACAAGAATCATGTAAAATGAAGTGGTAAGTTTCAGAGAGAAAAAAAACATCAACATGAACCCAAAAAAAAAAACATAAATGTTGTGAAACAAGAAGAAAAGTAAGAATTTTTAAACCAGATCAACCTAGTGGTTGAATATTTAAAGAAGAAAACCTTGGATTGTTGGTCAGTCTTCGGATTTCTTCGTATATGTATGTTAGCAAGAAGTAAAATCAAATGTTCCCTCTGATTTGAAACACTATCTGTCTGCATGTCAGAAGTTGACCAAATATTAAAGAACAGAAAGTAAATTGGCTAAAGCCAACATAAACAATATAAATCATATAATAACCAACAGCAATGCAGATTGCCTTTCCTGAAAGCCAAACATAGCTTGCAGCCAATCCAAGAGGTCCTCATTAACTTTATGCTCATAAGTTTTAGGCCATGGAAGACCTCTTGTATTGCGAAGAGCAGAAGCAGCAGCTTGGATCTTAGAGGATCACAAAACAAAAGGTACTTCATTTGTTCATCCTTGAATTGATAGGATAGTAACTATGGCAAAGAAGAAAGAGTAAGAAAAATAACCTCAGGAAATTTCATGATTGCCTGATTACCACTGTCTGGATCAAGAGGGAGAATGTTAAAAGGGAGATAGATCTTTGTTTTCTCTTTAACCTTATCAGCAGCTTCCAAGATCTAATAAAGACAAATAAAACTGTAAGATTGTAATGACTCTCACTTGCATAGGGGCAATATCCGTATTACTTATTATTAAACTGCAAAAACAGAAAAGGGAAACAAAAGTTGGTTGATTACTACGTTATACCTCATGGTCAACTTCAACAGCATGTTGTTGTGTAACTGCTTTTAAAACTTCAAACAGAACAGCAGCAGTCTGGTAGGCTTTGGTTAGTTGGGCACTGCATGAATGAAGTAAATCCCTCAGCAACAACATTAATGGACAAGGAGAATACGGAATTAAATAAAACATAGCATGCATACCGATCTACTTGTTCAGAAGCATTCTGAAGTACTTGAATGTATTTCTTGTAGTACTGATGATAGAAGGTCTGTATTTCCCGTGCCTCACTCTTTTGCCCCCTTCCCATCAAGGTGGGCTCATTCTCCTAACAAAGCCAATAATCAGGAGGTAATAAATGTATATATTAGATAAAATTTTCCTTTTTCTTGGCAAGGAATTATACAGTTGGCTAAACATCATGTGGATTTTTACTTTATAATACCGAAACCAGAGATTTTTTTAACTTTCCAAATTTTCCAATAAAATGGTATTTCAAGTAACTGTCGTCAACACAAAAAAGAATATTCATTTGCAAGATCATGGTTCATGGAAATAGTGCCATTATTTGCATGTGATAGAATAGTACACAGAAGATATGTCAATGTTGACACATAACAGCATCGCAGGGCATTGAAGCGTATAGACAGATGCAACAGAAACACACGGAGGCAGATTGATAGTGCAGATGTGACAATTACAGAATGAACGTAGATGCAAATAGCCACTGACTACAAGCACTATTTCAAACCCATACCCTTTCAAGCCGCTGTAGAAGAGGTGTCTTGAACTGTCGGACACCACGACCACTTGAAGTAGGATCTAACCTGTGAGCCTTTTCGAACGCGTAGAAGCGGCCTATCAATTATTGCATATATACACATTAATTAATATGACTGAAAACAGTGTGTAGGATAGCGTTTTTAACCATGTTCGTTTATGGGTTTTATTTCTGAAAATTGTAGTGTCCCATGGGAGGAAAAGAGAAGGATAGCGTACAGAGATAGGCGACGCGAGGGTTGGCCGTCTCAATCTCATTGGCAACACGGAGGATGGGCGCAATGTCAACAAGCGACGATGGCACCACCTCACTGTCAAACATGGGCTCACCAAAGTTGACAGCAGTCTGCGTCCTTTGGATGCGGCAAGCCCCTGGTGGCTGCATCGTCCCTCCCCGAGACAACGTACGTGACAAGGACGTCATCTCGATGACTTGCAATCACCGCCCTAAACCTTGAGGTGAATTTAGTGTGAAATGGTTTCAGAGCACACTGTAAGTAATGTAATAATCGGTAAATGACATAGATGGATGTGTGGTACCTTGCTGTCACTCGGCACAACAATTTGATGCTGCTAAGACGAATCAACCAACCACCTGGAATGGAGGCCCCGATTTGAAGCTAGGCAGCTAGCCCATGCTTGAAGATTCAGAAATCCAGCACAGAGCTTTTGGTGGCGCACGCATGCAGGGCTCAATAACCTGGCACCATGATCAGAGACACCAATAAAGCAATTGTACACAGCAGTCATCTGCTCACCAAAACAATAGTTACTAGCTAGTTTGGTAGAATCTTCTAGAACTTGAGCCTCGTCGCATAACACGAGTACGCGACCCAAACCAACCCACGAAGCACAATCGCGCCTATTCAGTTGAGAAAATTCAGAAGCCTCGTCCTAATCCCATTGTTGCATTGATAGGGTCGTAACCACGGCCCGCTCTCACGGAGCACAACACAACCATGCGGCACGCGGAACACCACGGAGCCATGCGTCCGTCAGAGATCAAACAAAGGATGATTCCGTCAGCTCCTCGCAACGCAGCGAGACAGAGCCGCCGCAGAGGACGACGAGGGAACCGAACTAGCTAGAACCTTCCGCGACAGCAGTAATGGGAGACAGGGCGAGGGAGGATCGGTTTCCGCACCTCGCGCACGTGGAGTAGTGGACACGCGGGAAGCGCGCGCACCAATCCGCCGGTACTCGAGCGTAAACCACCGCGACCGACTTGCGGCGGCCGACGCGCAGGAAACCCGCGGCGGGAGCTTCTGGAGGGACGGCGGCGAGCTGGCCCTGGGGTTACCTCCGCGCGAGGGAGGCGATAGTCGCGGTCGAGGCGAAGCGGTGTTGGCCGTTGGGGACGACGAGAGGGTTTTGCGTTGGGAGGGACGAGGGAGGAGAGCGAGCTGTGGGGTAGTGCGGTGGGCCGTTGGGAGGGAGGGAGAGGTGAAGTGGGAAGACGACACCGGGAAGCTGATGGGGCGGGGATCCGGGCCGGAAACTGGGCTCTATTTACTGCCCCTGCCACTGGACCTGCAGGAGAGCAGAGGCGGCTGGAGACGGCGAGGCGGGGTGCGTGCGCGAGGCGGTTTCGGCGGAGGCGCGCGTGAAAAGGCGGGTGGCCGGGTGGGTTTCGCGTCGTCGCCAAGCGATCGGGGCGGGGCGCCTCGCGATGGCGTCCTCCGCGATCTGGGAGGTATGGGGCACGGCGCACTGGCACACCGCACGGTTGCAGGACACGCTACCGAGCGCATACCGCACGGCCGCTGCAGGCCGGGCACGTTGCCGATCGCGGTGGAAACCTCTTCACCTACCGATAGCATCATCATCATCGTCATAACTGAATCTAAGGAAGATTAGTTTTGTCCTCGTACTAGTTAAGTGCTCGTGCGTTGCTACGGTATGCAAAATATGGAGAAAACAGACGTACGAGACGAGTCATACAACCGACGGAGGGTGTGAATGTCAGATTCACCATCTTGGTGTAAGTATAGAACTATACAAAATTTATTTATTGGTATGCATATGTGCGAAATCCCTCCATTCTAAAATTGCAAAGTGGGACAGTAGGACTCTAAATTCCCTTGGTCGACATAACAAGCAAGTCTAAATTTTCTCAAGTTAATACAGTAACAATATTTATGGCTAATAAGACAGTCAGACAGATCACATGACACTACGCTTTTAGAAGCAAGCAACAGGGTATTGTAATTCCTATTTGCGTGTTGTACCACAATTAGAAAATGTAGTGGGCGGGGCCGCGTGCGCCGGCGGGAGGCGAGCTGCGGTTCCCGGACAGAGAGCCGCGGAGGTAGTGGGCGTGGGTGGTTTGGCGGAGGAGTGGGCGAGCGGGGTGGAACGGCCGTGGTATTACGGACGTGATTACGGAGAGGTGAAGCGATTAGTTGTAATCAGTGATGACATTTGGTTTTTTTTAGAGTAAAGATAGCATCATCATCGTCATATCCGTTCCGTTCCAGAGTGGATGTCTTTGGGCAGAGCCGTATGCAGCTAGCCTAACCGCTCAATTTGCTCGACGAGCAACAGAGTGGACTGCTGAAGATGACCTGCTGATGACACGCACGAAAGTTAGCGAAAACGAAATTTCGATTTATCGCCTCGTCATCATGCAGAGAAGCGTCGTGATGAATAGGCTAACAAGTAATAAGTGGGCGAGCGCCAGAAAGAAAGGTGCCGATATAATTTCTGGACAGCGACCGTCATGTGTGCTTTGCTAAATGATGGCTATGCGAGTCAGTCAAGCTAGCTAAGCACAACGAGTAAAAGAAGTCACCAACGACTTGTAGAACAGTACCGTGATAACTGGCACGGCCTGCATGAGGTGGCAACTTCGCCCGGCTGGATCGTCAGTCCCTTCATTTCCGAGTAGCCTGGCCTTTGCTTCAGGCTATGGACTATTGATCTTGCTTTTTATTGTTTTTTATAACAATTGATCTTGCATTGATTTGTTGGCAGGCCTTTGATGCTTCTTTTAGCCAATCCTGCCACAATTAAGGCTCGAATGGACCCTCGAGTCTTTCTCTGTTGAATTATTGCACATCACATTCTTATCATTGCCGGGAGCTCAAAAAGCACTGAAATATAATCAATCACCGGTAGCTAAGCTAGGGTCACGACTAACCATCAGGTCGCTTCGATCAATTCGGCCGCCGATTGCTCGGATGGATAAAACTACCCTTGACGACGCATCTCGAGTCCACTCCTGCTCCCTCCATCGATCGAATAGCGTGTTTGTGTCTGGTGTCTCCAGTACCCGGCCCCCCACCCCAGTGGAATTATGCCAGACAGTGCTCTCGCTCGGGGTATGCATGTACCACCAATCTCTTGGTACTGCAAAATTCAACTGTGAGCGTGACACTTGTTTTGTCAGCTTAGTATATGAGACTTGTCCATACACGTATGAAGGCATCACATTCATGTGATTTCGACCCGGCGATAAACACCTAACAAGATTATTAATAAACTCCGTTCGGCAAGAACAAGATTATATAGAGTCTAAACTTTAACCAAGAGTCCGGTCGTAAGTTCGATGCTGTGCTAAACTAAGCTGACCTTCGATGGAGGGGAAAGCACCTGGAATTTTCGGGAGAAAAGGAATCTATGCGTGATCAATTTCCGTATAACACCCGGCCCATCAATACCACCGTTAGATTAGTCCTCCATGCTGCGGCGATGGATCTGTGATTCACGAAATCATCGGGCATGGTCGTCCAAGCTGGAAGCGGCGCCGTCCGGAGGAGCCACGGAGCATCGGGCAAGGTGCATGGATGTTGGATGGCATCGAACGGAGTGTGGGTGCGTCACGTCACGTGCCCAGGAATCATTCCGGTCGACGCCACCGCCCAGGGTCTCTAGTAACCGCTGCAAAGCGTCGGCCAGCCTTGCTTAATTGCTTGGATCGGGATCAGGATCGACCGTCAGGACTCGCGCTGTAACGCCCCCCTGGCCACGGGGATCGCCGGACGTGAGCACGACAAGCTGGATCGCAAGGAAAGCTGGCGCCGCCGAGGCAAGCCCCTGTGCCTTGGCGTCGCGATTCTATTACTTTGTTCTTTGATACCGATACAGAGCATGGTCTGGCACTTACGTGCTTATTACAGTTCTGGCCAGTGGGTCCCACATGGCGTAGTCTCAACTGAAAACGTAAATAAACTAATACGCTATTACATCAAGCTTGGCACTTCACCACCTTCGCTGCCTTCATGCTTGCTGGCTGCTCGTGTCACCCGTGCCAGTGTGACACGCGCGCCGCCGGCCGGCCCCGCCCCCGTCGCGGAAAGGCCCAGCTCTCCCACCCAAAGACGGGACGTCGGGAGACGGGACCCAACCCCAACCTATAGCCATTTTCCGGTGAGTTGGGGTGGGGACGATAGGCAAGGCTCAGCTTCGCCCGACGCGACACCAAAGCTGCGAGAGAGCGGCGCGGCGTCTGTCTCCCGGCTGTCCGGTTGTGCCGCCTCTGCCTCACGTTCGCGCAACGTGACCACTGACCAGCCGCCTTCCACGATTCTGAGTAGTAGTTGTAGCATGGCCAATTGGCCAGTGTGCCGTCCGGTGAAACGTACGCCAAATTGTGTGGCTCTTTCGGTGTGGAGCCCCGTGTCCCAATGGCCAGGCCGGCCAGAAGGAAGAAATCATTTTCCTCGGACTACCACCAGGATCGTCCTCGGCCGGTCCAATTGGGACGATCGAGTGCGCCAACTGTATGTAACTTTGGCGAAAGCTACGTATAATAATCTTGCCATGTGTAGATTAGCGTTGCCATAGGGACGAACCGACGTGTCCGACTTCGTTTCTTGCTTTGCTTTAGGTGGCGACTCAGATTTTTAATCCAGGTGTCACGATCCTTAACAGCCCACGTCAGGTTCACTGATGTTTCAATGCAGCCGATGTAAAGAGAGACCCCACACCACACCCAGGGAAAGATGACTTGGAGTCCTGATAAGCTCAGAATAATGCATGGCTGGCTGTACAACTGATGACTGATGAGCCATGCATGTTTTGCTTAGCGAAGTGGGTTTGCTACCTCTTTGCTGAGTGCAGGCCGGGATACCCAAAAAGAGAGGACCAGATCAATCATTGAACAATGAACATAATCTGCCTCGGCACTTTTTTTTTTTTTTTTCGAAAGATCGTCTCGGCAAACTAGTCATGTTAAATCAGCTAGTGAAAGCTTTGTGCGAAGATGCTAGAGAAGACAAAAAGCAAGCGCTCGCGCCTTGCAGATTAAAGGCGGACGAGGAGGATGATCCTGCTCCGTGTTCTGGAAAAAGAGAAGGCATAAGCGATAATAAAGATTGTAAAGCGCCTTTCTGGCGCACAATCTGAAGCTGCAAAGCAAAAGCAATGCGGTTGGAGATTGGAACAACAATATCTTTGCATCTCTAGTGGGTGTGCTTTGGACTGTGGACGCAAGGATCGCGTCAGTGCATGAGTTCTCCGGACAGTGTGTTTGTTCTTCATCCCTCAGGTATCAATTTGGGTATCAGGAAACAAAGTTTCATACTCCTGAGCACTCCAGAACAAGGCCGAAATGTAGGAACACAATATGTGGACTGAGCCCACGAGGCCCATTATCTGGTTTCAGATCCAAGCCCAATATAATTAACAAATGCAAATCGCAACACAGTATAATGATTAGCATTACTGACGTTACTGACCAGGGGCACTATTAATAAGAGAAGTAAATATAAAACAGTACACTGAATGGTGTAAATCCATTTCATAGCACAACACTGGTAACGTAGTTTGCAAACTTCAATTTACAACGTGGTAGCAGACACGATGAATCGTCGTCAGAGAAAAAAAAACACAAATGAACACAAGGAAAATCACACTGGCAAGTGGCAGGGAATGAGGAACCTGCACAGCTGCACAATAAAGCTAGCAAAGTTGAAGCCCCATTCTTCTCTACCAATTTATTAATTCTGCTACCTAATATAATTCTTAAACGAATGGTCAATCCAACGAATTAAACTTTTCAGCAATCAATCCGAGCAGAGAGCTCGACGAGACAGGAAACGACGTGCCGGCCGGCTTGCGTGCGTGGCCGGGTCTGTGTGCTCACACCATGTCGCTGATGAGCAGGACGTGGTTGGTCCGGTGCCTCTCCACGAACATCTTGGACGCTCCCGCCACCGTCTTCCTCCACGTCTACGAACAAGCAATCCAGAATCAGGCAATGCCCAATGCAGCGAGCAAAAAAGAAATGAGAAATATGAAGAACTTATAGACAGCTCACCCGCTCCAGCGCGGCGAGGAGGAGGCCGATGCCCACGGCGTCGTCAGCGCGCGCGCGGCGTGCCTGGGTCTGCCTTGCGGGCGTGGAGGTCGGCAGGAGCAGGCCGGCCCTCCAGTCGGCGGACCCGCCGATGCTCCGGCGCCGCTTGGGCTGCGCCAGCTCCGTCCCCGTGAAACCCGCGGTCGCCGCCGCGTCGGAGTCCCGCGCGGAGAGCCCTGACGCCACGCGGCGGGACGAGCGCTTGCGGCGCAGCGCGAGGCTGCGGCGCGGCGGGGTGACCACGGGGCGGCGCGCGTCCGGGTCCGCAAACTTGCGCAGGAGCTCGTCCGAGGACGCCCGGCCCACGTGCTGCACTGACACCGCCTGCGGCGGCGTCGCCATCGATGGCTGGCGGGATACGGGTGGTGGATGGAGATGAGAGCAAGCAGTGCGTCGGCCGGCGAGCGCTGATGATGGAGCTGGGTCGAGGTGGGATGCGGGGAGGGGAGCGGCGGGAGATTCGCGGCGGATTTAAATGCCGAGGTTTTGGTGGGGGGGAGGACCGGAGGGTGGAATATAGCCGTTGGGGAGCGCGGGTGCGTGTGGTGGTGTGGATCTCACGTGCCGCGCCCGCGCGACGTTGCCGGGTGCCCGCTGGCGCTGGGTGGTGGGGTGCGGGTGAGGTCGGCATCGGCTCGGCAGCGCGCTGGGCTGGTCCACCGTCCACTCGGTCACCATGCGCTGGCGCTGCTGCCGGCCGGCTGGCCGGGCTGACGGGCTGCCTAGTTTTTATTTCTCCCGTGACTAGAACGGCTGGAAATCAGCAGCCAGCACCTGATGTTGATGATTCTGGCCGTTAGGCGCGATCACGCTCACGCTGGCTCGTGAGTTGTGACAACAGCGATGGCACGAATGGATGGTCGCCTGATTGGTGAGCAGTGCCATGCCGTGGAACTTGTTGGTCTCGTCATGGCCTATTGGCCTCATGGGGACCGGACAGCAAGCTCACTCCAGAGTTTGCACTGTACCAGATTGTCTGTATTCTTCCCGCTCCAGAGCTCAACGGAAGGCTTCTGCTACCGTGTCATCCAGCCGTGGCAGCTGTATAGAAACGCAACGTTGCAGACAATGCACAGCACCCAAGTGGTAGTTTGTTTGACTGCCTCGTGTTGGGCGCCCATTCGTGCAGCGCAGTGGAGAAATGATGTTGCAGCAACAGAACTTTGTACAGGAACTTGTGCAGGTGTACGTACATTCAGCTGTTGTCTCGAGAGGGATGACGGCTCAGACAGTACATATTGTGCACCCTACAAACAAATGGCATACACAGGCGCCTCGGAGGACCAGACACGTACGAAATGCAGTTATAGTTGTACGAAGTACCATAGATTAAAGCTGAAAGCGGTACCAGCCCACAGTAAAGTGATGCATTGGCATCATGACCGGTTTAAACCATTTGTACTCTAATCTCAAATCACTCGAAAACAGATTGTGTGCTTGTGCACAATTAGCAAGAAAAAGAGCATGCAATACATCGTTGCTCTGCAACACAGGGACGCGCTTGCATTTGTACAGGCTCCAAATATTCACCAAGTAGCTTGAGGTTTTCTAAGCAGTCTCATCTCGATTGTAATATAACAGCACAAAACACAATTGCAATTATCCGTGACTCCGTAAGAAAATGGCAGCAAATGCAGTTACTCAAGGCTTAAGCACCAAACGGTAGCTCGGATAAAGTATATACAACTGATGACTAGCCTACAATCCACCTTCTAAGATTTTGTAGCGCCAAAGACCAAACCAACAATCCAGGTAACGATCGATCCAATAACCCAGAGGACCAGAAGGAACACAATGACACCGGCCACAATAGTCAGGACAGGCGGGCCATCCGGAGAACCGGAGCTATCTTCGCTGGAACTAGGAGAATCTCTGTCTGAAGCAAATAGGGCTTGCTTGTCGTGCTCCTTCCCAAAGCTTATTGCATTCTGAAATCCATGAAATCTTCTTACGAAAGGAATGCAACGTCTGCAGTGTAAAATACCAAGAGTGAGAATGCAATAGGCCATTACTGAATATGGACATGCAAGTTGCAGTGCATAAGTTCTGTGATCATATTTCATAAACAGAAACCTTATGATCGTAATGGCTCAATCAACTTCCCTATCATGAATCAAATAGCTAACTCGAAGATGCATATATATGCGGTGTCGATGCACGTGAAAATGGACATGTAATGCCCTTGATTCCTATCAAAATGTAACAAACTCTCTTTACCACAGTGATACTAGCAGGGACAAGAGAATGTATCAATTAAACTGGATGCATAGCTCACAAAACCAAATGAGATAGTTCCTTTGATAGAATGTTGTAGACTCATAGCAATGTTGTTCGTTGTACAAACCATAGAACCACATGCTTGACTCACCAAAACAAAGAGAATGTCAAAGTCATAATTACAGCGATGCTTCTTTCTTAGTATGAGTATAATTTTTGCAAAATCACAAATCCACACACCTGTTTGAGTGAGGGGACTGCAGACAAGCTGAAGTTCAGACAGAAACTAAATCCCACCAAAATTCTGCTCGTTTGTGACCAAGTGATGGGATCTGAACTGGAAGCATTAGAAAGCTAAACACCAGCTATGTCTCATTTCTCGACATCGACATCACGGAGTATAATCTAAGGAGTTCCCAGCCACATATAGTAAACCTTTGTAAAGTGATTGGCAGAAACTCTATTCTAGTACTAACACATCCGTAAAGTTTTCTTAAGTGACGGAGCACAGCAGCAGCAAATTTGCAAAAGGGGTGAACATATCTAATCCGTTATTTCAGATTGCTTCAGCAGCGCCAACACCACTTATAAATCGGTCCCCGTTTTGTTTTCTATTGCCTTTCTGGAAAATTGCGTCCCGAGGTAACTGAATCCAATCATGCAATCTGGTTAACAGGGCAGACTGCAACAGCTAAAATGAAGCAAGGCGAGAAAATTTTCCAGCGAATGCAATCGGGTCAAGTAGGGAAGGGAACGCACCTGCAGCCACGGAGGGCGACGCCGGGGGTTCGGTGCGGGGCCACGGATGCTGCGAAGGCGCTCGCCGGGAGTCGGCGAGGACAGGGCCGGCGCGCCTGAAGAGACGGAAGTGTGGCAGTGAGGTGGGCAGAGATGGCGGCCATGGCGAAGAGGCGGAGGGGACGAGGAAACAGAAGAGCACTGGCCACGGAAATGGATCTGCTGCTGAGGTTGTTTTTGTCTTTTTGCTGTGGTGGCCTCTAGCCACAGAAACCTTTTTTTTTTTTTTGTGAAACATGTGCACTTGTGCAGTACCGGAGTGACCTGATTACTACAGTGCATTTTGAGGAACCTGGGGTTGATGTCAAATTTCAAATTTCGATCTGCCAAATGTTTCATTTTTATTTCACTAACTGCACTTTATAATTGGTATGCCCATTTGGTACTAGAGTAATCATGCAAATGTTTCATTTTTATTTCACTAACTGCACTTTATAATTGGTATGCCCATTTGGTACTAGAGTAATCATGATTTTGCAGCAATTTAATATGTTTTCTGCTAAGCTTCCCAACTGCACTTTATAATTGGTATGCCCATTTGGTACTAGAGTAATCATGATTTTGCAGCAATTTAATATGTTTTCTGCTAAGCTTCCCAGACTCTTTTTTTTTTTTTTCTTTGCGATCAGGCTTCCCAGTCTCAACACACCCTTAAAAGCTGCATTGTTCGATCGCTTAATCAGCAACCACCCAGCGAGCATACTTATGTTGATGTTTTCACTCCAAATATTTGGCCCGCTTATCCATTAGAGACGCACAGAAATGGTAACAAAAGCACATCGGACAAACGTGTTAGCTGATTGTGATTGTTAAATGAGGCATGGACACCAATTTGATTGTTACACACTACACACCGTCCAGCCTCAGTTTCAGTTGTGGTTACAAGTTACAACAACTGCATTCCAATAGATCTAATTGGCAAAACCTAAGACCATCATCATACAACTAATTGAGAACTGTTCTAGTACAAATACATCCTTACATGAACCCATAGAGGGTTCATGTAGCTCCCTCATGAAAGCTCCCCTGTGCTGCTCAGCGAGTCTTATTCACTTCCAAACATCAGAGCTTATTCAGGCATCAAAGCTTGTTGAGAAACTCAATGTGCTGCATTCCAAGTTCCTCAGATTGATCTGCATTACATAAAGAGATATTTTTGTTACCGACTGATCTCATTATATCCAATGAGAATCAGTGCCAAGGAAAATGCCAAAGCAAGTGTACGCTGTTTAGTGTCTAAAGTTCTGTAGAAGAAAGAGAGACATGTGTTTTAGCTTTGAATTTTTATTATGTCGTTATTGTAAAAGTAACAAATGCCTGAATCAAGAACTTTTCTCTTCTGTCTCTTATTACCAAGATAACAAAAGTGGATCTACTGGTACTCAATCATATAAGAACATACCATTACAGCAACTCCACTCTCAGAGAACCTTGGGATGGAGATTAGCCTCACTTTCTGTTTTTCTGGCCCTGGTAACAAGGAGGGTAAGTTAGATGTTCAAGCAATATTGTGAAGCTTTACATGAAGTACTACCTTCCAACAGTCGAGTTTCATATTTATCTTGGTTCCCAACAAAGTAGACGTGCGGGCAACTTTCAACAAGGAAAGGATCCTTGTCTGTGTATGGATAACAACCTGAATAGAATTACCAAATAAGTGTTTCCTAGCTTTGGATTATACAATTACCCAAAAAATGAATCATCAAATCATGTACGGATTCATATACAAATAAATGGGTTATAATAGTTAACTAATATTTTGGAGCAGTTGGCATGCCAATTTGAGCTGAAAACAAAGAGTTACCTAGGCTATTTGGAGCAGTAGGAGCAAGATGGCGCCATTTCAGTGTTCTTTCCATGAATTCCAGCTTGTCTTTAGCATCAGAGTACTTGTACAGGTCATCTATGTTCTGGCCAGATGTTCCAAGAAACCTACAAAAAGAACTTTCGTGCATGAAAACCTCCAAGTTGCTTACATATTGAGGTTAGTCAAATGAGAGCTTGACACTCACTGGACACTATCAAGCTCGAATTGATGGGGATTTGAACATGACAAAAAAGTGTTGTAGGTGGATGCCCCAGAGAAAAGGCATCTGTGCAGAGGCTGCAGTTAAACAGTAAGTGAGTTAGCCATGCATGCAAAAAATGCACACTTGAGTGCTATTAGTTCAAATCAAAAGTATCCACGTCAATAGCCCACCTGCTGAGGCAAAGAAAAATTTGCCGGATCATGACACCCCGGCATCATATCTACAGGCAACGATGCCAAGCAGAACCATTGCGATGACTAAATTTGATGGAAGAAAAAGCAACATTTTAACCTGGGTAAGCATTATATCCAATTCATTGATAGGCTCTGCTATCCTGGATTGATCTTTTGATGCTACCGTCTGACATATTGAAACTAATCGTTAGTATGACATACTGAAGCAACACGAATACATGAAATGTACCACAGAAAAAAAAATGTGTGCCATTACCTGACCGTTGACAAACCTTGGTGAAATATGCAATGAATTCCCAGCAACCACAATGCGTACTATATTTGATGCTATGGATTGCTCCTGAATGATTTCAAACAAAGATTATCCATATTAGAATATATTTGAGTATAATAATTTACTCTTTACAAAGACAACTAGCATACATTCTCATCACCCAGATGCCCTGTGACATGGTCAATAAGAAGTTGGAATTGTAGAGGATTGAATGTGTCACTTCCTACACTTAGCCCAGATACAAATACCACATACTTGTCTTCTGCTGTAACCAAAGTAAATGCAGTTTTAGAGCAGTTCGATCATCGTTAAAAATTTGGGAGAAAAAAGTGAAACATGTTCAATATGGAGAACATTACCTGCGCTAGACAATGAAGTTTGGGGAGGAAGACCAGCCTCAAGAACATCTTCAACAAGAAAGTTGCCAGCACTTGTTTCCTTCCCATGGAGAGCTACTACTACCCCTGAAAATTATTGATGATTCAGCATAATCAGGAAAAAAATTATGGGCGCAGAGGCATCAAGAATTTTTATGAGTAAAAACAGAAATTATACACCAATAGAGAAAGAAGTCTGATAGTATTATTTTTAGTTTTCAGTGGGAAGTGACAGACTTACCAGTCACAAATGCTGCAGGAGGTATGGCTCCTGCAAGTGTAACCCTTCCACTCTCATCTTCCAGAATAAGATGATCATCAGGATGCATGAAATTATGCGGTTTAACAAGAGGAATTGCAGACCTCTGGCAAAAAAAAAAAAAAGGGAAAAGGATGACACAGATACTTCCTTTGTTATCAGGGACAACCACCATACTTGTAGGCACATAAAACTAACTTTCAGGTCATTTTACCTCTTTGGCATATTCATCTAGAATGGAAGGTTTCAACTTCATGTGCTTATATAAAGTTCCAACAATTATGCAATCCTTTCCTTCTTCGAGTCCTAACACTGTAGTGACTGCAATGTTGGAAAAAAAAGTGTGCTTAAGCTCTCTCTATGCATAAGCAAAAACCTGTTGTATGAACCAGCTCCATGGGAAAATATAACTGTACCACCAAACCATCTTTCCAAGGTATGCAATAGCAGTCCTACTCCCTACAGTCACAAATAAGTGACCTTTTGGAGTTTTTTAGACCAACCATTTCAAACTTCAGTTGCATATTACCTTTTATTAAGACTAGCAAATATGCTTTTATGAAGTAAAATATGGCAGATGGAAGAATCCACTTTTCCTTTAATATCAGGTATAGATATCTGAAAATGGTACGAGCATTTTTGTTTCTGAATATAGTTTCATAAAAAATGATATAATTTATACTCTCTCCAATCACAAAAACTTGTTTAGGACAAGATATGGTCAAACTTTAAAACTAGGCATAAATAACTATTACATTATTTAGTTTGGAAACATGTAAGTCATATGTATTGATTTCTATTCAAAATACTTGTCAAAGTTGTGCTTGAAGACCATCGATGCCTAAGAAAAACTTATTTGTGATTGTTGTAGTAAATAGGATATAGTACAATTTAAATCTTGCCAGCACCAAGGCCAACTTTTTTTTAGATTGCTGTTCATGCTCACCAACTAATGTTGGTGAAATCTTTAATTGTTAAATTTACAAGCTCAAGGGCAAAGCATCTACCTGACAAAGCAAAAAAGAAAGCAGTGTAAAGCAGCAACCATTTATCATGGAAGCTACGCTAGTGTACCAATAAAGACCCCAGCTAACAACCACATAGTATAACCAAATATAGGCCAAATCACCTGGCAGAGCAGCTCAAGTTCCTATTTAAAACATCAAGCTTCTCTAAAACCCTAATCCAGGTTCACATTGCCTAACTTTTTGCACCCCCAACTCCAGTTATGTACCAATTGCCAATCTAAAGTCGCCAGAAAGTGACTAAGCCCATAACCTCGCGGGACCAGCGAGCCACAGATCAGCACAGAAGCCCTAGTTCATTTACCCTATATATAATACAATGTTGCTGTTTATCACAATCGATTGAAATGAGGAAACCACGAGAGGGGAGGGGAAATTGGGGGGAGGGGAAATTGGGGCGGACCAGGGAGTTGCGGCTTCCAGGAGGGGACGAGGGCGTGGAGGAGATTCCGCATGTGGTGGAGGCGCGTGAAGTAGATGTGGCTGTACTGCTGCCCCTGGTACCTCTCCCCCTGGATCGCGTACCTCTCATCCTGCAGCCCCCCCAATGCGACCGCTCAGTTGAGGCCATAGGTGATCGACAAGGGAATGGAGGCGACCGCGAGGGTCGAAGAGGCAGGTCCTTACGAGGTTGCTGTAGGCGGCTTGCTTCCTCTCCATCGGCTTCGGCACCGGCATCGGCGGCGGCGATGGCGGTGGCGCGCAGGAAGCTTGGCGCGCCCTGGGGTTTCGACTCGGGGTGGGGTGTGGTTCCGCGGTTTCTCTCCCTCTCCCGCCCGCCCGCCCAAATTTATCAGCCAAAATCTTCTGATCGCGCGAGCGGCGCGCCCTGGCGGCCGGCCGGCCGTCGGCACTCGGCACAGCAGTGCGGCCGCGGTGGGATTTGGCAGCGGGTAATCTGGCTCGAGTCAGGTGTGGGCTGGAATGCCAGGCATATGGCCCAAGCGGCTACCTGTGCTACTTGTAAGCGTTGGAGTGGCAATTTTGCACCTCGGCCCATTAGGACGTCGCACTGTCCTCGTGCTCTGTTTTAATCATCGCGTGAATGATTGGAGTGAAAAGTGCCAATGTCACGTACAAGTTCTTCCCGTCCTTACGAGAGCAGCAAACATTATGTACATCTCTGCCTTGTTGT
The DNA here is from genome assembly GCA_023333625.1 of Bothriochloa decipiens. NCBI lineage: Eukaryota > Viridiplantae > Streptophyta > Magnoliopsida > Poales > Poaceae > Bothriochloa > Bothriochloa decipiens. The sequence continues at coordinate 3,429,743 of CM041629.1, forward strand.
TGGCGTGATTTTCGTTTACTCACCTCCAAAACGTCAACAAAAACATGCGGTAGGAGCGTCCCTATTAATTTCTTTCGCTCCTACTTTCTTCTGTTTTTTTTTCACGGACGCCAGCCCCTATCCGGACTTATTCCATATACGGTTTTCTACTTGGCATAAGTAAGGAGTGGAGAAGATAACATAAATAAATATAGAGTTTCATACGTAAGTATTTTATAGATAAAGAAAAAGAGAAAGGGCCTTAATAGTTTTTGAATAGATCAAGATTTCTGATGCAAAATATTCAAAGCCGAGTGAGCCTTGCAAAATTCACAAAAAATTCATAGAAAAAATAGAAAAATTTCAAACCAATTTTGTTAGTTTCGCTAAAACGTGATTCTATCCATAGATGCTATGAATGTTGTTGTGTTGTACTTTGTCTATAGGTATGTTAAATTATCCTTATATATGTTGCATGCATATAGATTGATTGAGAATGTAGCAGAGGTAAACACGGAATACACGAAGGTGGACGAGGAGTATGGAAACTAAAGTTATGGTACCGTGCTTTCTCTATCCGTACACAATGACATCCCCCGCTTCTCTAGCTAGCAATAATATATAATTATAACTAATTATAAATATTATAAATATATTATTGTTGGAATCAGAATAGACCAACTTTGCAGACATTAATGAATTACCTAAAATATTAAAATATATCTTAGATTTTGTTACTAGCCTCAAATAATAGATTCGACAATGTCTGAGAATGTAGCACAGGCAAACCCAGAATATGCGAAGGTGCTCGAGGATTATGGAAAACTAAAGTTATGGTACAATACTTTCTCTATCCGCGGACAGTGGCATCCCTACTTCTCTAGCTAGCAACAATATATAGTTATAATTAATTATAAAAACTATAAAATATATTATTGTTGGAATCATTATAGGCCAACTTTTCCAAAAATTAATGAATTAATTAAATATATCTTAGATTTTGTTACTAGCCTCAAACAATAATTAATAATAGATGAGAGAGTTGTTCGAATTACTGGTCTACACCAATTACCGAGTTCGTATAGAACTGTGGTCCTTGTCCAAATAGGAATACATACAACAATTCAACTACCATATATAATAATAAAAACAAACAATACCGTAGAGAGCATAAAACACTGGAACAAAAAAAAAGCATTTACACGGCAAAAAAAACATTAATGGGAACTATAATATAAAAAATAAATCAACATCATAAATATCAATATTGATCCACAAATGACACGAAATTAAAATTTTTGTGCTTAGAGATACTGTTTTTTCTCTCGTTGCAACGCACGGGCATTTTTGCGAGTTCCAATAAAAGTGCAACAAGATCTTGTTATAGTAACATGTGCTGTTCTAATTAATTTGAAATATAATATATTTATTTACAGCCTAAATATAAACACGCATATGGCCGTTGAAGCGTATATAAAATGATCACATTTATCCACAAATCTCAATGATGTGAATATGTGATATTTGCTAGTGTTTCATCACAACTTTAAATGGATTTGATCAATAATCTCATATGAAGGTACTCTTCACAAAAGCTAGACTGGGTAAGCACTTGCTTTGATGAAATGGAAAGAGTACACAAAAAGAACCAAAAAAAGAATAAGCGTGAACAGTGTTTTGCTTAGCCAGAAGATACATGTAGTGAATGTTACCCAACTAGCACAGATAATACATAGCATACCAGACGCATACTTTGCAAAATCTACGCCCTCCTGCCAAAGATCTATATTAAGGACTATCCACAAAGTTATACAGTGACTAGACTAATGGATGCCAACACAAAGTGGACACACTAATTTTTTCGAGATTTAGATGATTTCTCCCATATATCAATCAAGACATCTGGGCAAGCTCTTTTGAGGTGCTTGTACCCTTGAGTTGCCACCAGGTCATCCATTCTTTCCAAAGAGCTCATAAATCCAATGCACGCATCTTTGAGGTTGCTACAATAATACTTGTCAGCTAGAGCTAATGTCGATGCCACATTGGTAACATCAAGTTTCTGGCAAAGTATGCTCTCGCACATCAATTTCATCCTTTCCAGAGCATATACTTATCTGCTGTCACAAGTAAATGCTTAACCATTTCATTGCTCTCCTCGCCAGCAACATCATCCATGGCAGGCAATGAATCTGTGTAGATGAAGTGAAGCAAGGCCTTGAAAACACCGGGCTGCATATCCTCGACTGTTATACATCGCCTTTCTTTGTCACTCATTGGCCCATAGAGTTCCGCCTCGAAGACCGGCGACCGCATTGCGAGAACAAACTTATGGGCATGGAAAACCTCCCGTTCAACCTTGAATGTCACATCGGCCCTCTTCTCAGTCTCCAGCAACTTTCTAAGATCATCCGGCAAGTCTGAGGACGGAACCTCGACCTCACACATTGTCTTAGATGCGGACACTGGCAGCCTCACAACAGTGATGTCGCACTCAATCACCAGGCGGTCATCCTTCAGGTACGGTAATGTTTCCAGCTCACTGCTCTTAAACTTTTGGCCCCATGTTTTATTTATAGATTTGTACACCATCGGCTTCTTAGTAGTATTCACGAAAACTTTGGACAGCCCTGTGGTTTGGTCGAGCAGCCTCAAGTCGAAGAACGCCATCGCATCAGTGGTGTTACTCATCAGCTCAAGGGAGACGGCGGCATGTCCTTTGCCTTCTTCGGAGCCTTCTTCGTCGTTAGGGTAGAAGCGGATGCATCAGTCATGGCCGCCGATAGAGAAGGTGGAGGACCGGATGAACTTGCCCTCGTCTAGTCCCTTGAGTAGGCCATAGCCTGAGATGTCGAACACAAGCGTGCGACACGCTCCGTCTGTGGGTTGTACCTCGACACCAACTTTTTCTTGGCCTCTGGGATGCCGCCATTATTGCCCGCGTCGAGCCGGAGAGATTGAGGACGCCGTTTGTTGGCGGTGAGAGCGGAGGTGACGAAGTGGAAGAGAGGGGTTTCTATTGCTTTCCGCACTGGCCGGTAAGTACTTCGCCAGGGTGAGGATCAGAGAGGCGAGGCAACGGACGGCCGGGCCCGGGTGGAGGAGAGGGTTATCGGGACCGAGATTATATAGAACAACTCCAAAGTCTGAATCGTCTCCGGTCTCCCGGTCAATCCCGCTTCCCGCACGTTCGCACCGAATCCGTTTCTCAGGTCGGCTGCAGGTGGACCCACCCTAAAAAAAATTTCTCGCCAATCAGCCCGGCTCCGGTCGCCAATCACGGAAACAGCGCGCACGGGCTTGGGCTTTAGCCATCCGTCCCTCCGATCGTCCGCCGGTGCGCTGCAAACCCTCGTCGTCGACGAGCTTGGGCACGAAGCTGTTCTCGTTGTTCGCGCGATCATCGCCATCGACGGGCGGCAAGGGGAGGACGTCGTTGCCGAGCCTGCCTGCCCCTGCCTGGCATTTGGCAACAGGTGCCTTCTGCGTGCGGACGTCGCCGGCAGCTAGCCGAACTCCTCGCCCCTGACAAAGCAAAAAAAAAAAAAAAAAAAAAAAAAAAAAAACCGAAAGCAGAGCAGCAGTTATTTTTCACGGTTTCGGTGGTGATCGATCCCTCTGGTTCGTATTGGAGTCGGTTTTGGTTTTGAGGCGCACGTACTCGGTTTTTGGTAGATAAAAGACAGAGAAATAGCAATCGAACTCTACGCCCTATCTTCTTGATTCATAAATCATCATCGATCAAAAGAACATAAAGAACCCTCCGGCCGCCATCGTTGGCCACCGAAGTCTCCCTCGCCGACAGGAACGAGAATGGATTCGATCTCCAGGAAGAGGAAACGTGCTTCTCCTCCAGCAGTAACGACCTCGACCTCTTCTTCTTGTAAGAGGAAGCGTGCTTCTCCGGCGGGGCCAATCGGTTAGTCACCTGCGGTGTCTCTCTATCCCAATCCCCACCCCTGCGACGGTGCGAGGATTACAAAGTAATTGGGCCCTAGTAAGTAGAATCGCATACATGCCAAATGCCATGGAGGATTTGATCTGGCAAGGCGATTTCCGGCGTGGTGCTCGAAGCCCATCCGGATTAGATCCGGCCTCTGTTCCTCCCCTCCGTCGTGATTTAGCGTTGCCGTGGCGGATTGGGCAGAGACGCGGCGGCCTTTAACCCCACAGATGGCGCCCAGCTTGATATCTGAATTAACGATTGATCTTAGCACATTATTTCTTTTATTTAATCCTGATAAGTTTGCTTATTTGTTCGCAGGGGACAACGAAATGATCTCATTCCTGCTTGAAACTCCCTCCGGCTTTGCCATTTTCTCTTTGTGTGGGCGTCACTTGAACGATCCAGATGCTCTGAAGGTAGTACCTGGTTTGTTATTCCCTTGTTTATTTGATGTTTTTTGCCTAATTTTTCCGTTTTCTGTGTCCTGCAGAATATCTGGGCACATTTCGGAGAGGAGTATAGGGCAAAAAATGTTAGCCACCCTTCTTCTCCAGCTGCACCTACTCTCACTTCTTTCTTTTCCTTCCTATATCTTCTTATGTTTTTGTCTGCAATTGTTTACAGAGTATTGATCCTAGAACATCTGCTAGGTTTATCTGCACCATTCATGATCTTTGTATGCATTTTACAGTTTTTTTTGTTTATAAGGGAGGAATATGATCACAAGCATGCCATTTGTTATTTATTTATTCGTTATAATAAAATATTTTACACGTTTTTTTAGATATGGCTGTTCTCCAACATGGTAGTACAACCAAAGAATAGCAGGGGTTGTCTGAAGGTCTGTCGTGTAACCTTTTTATTACAATAAATTTACTCTAAAGTGCATTGCAAAATCTCAAGGATATCAAGAAATATCTTTTGAAATTGTGATTAGTGTTTCAAAAAGTGGTGCTAGGCTATGTTTTGATAAGCGAGCAATGTCATTATGTTTTGATATGCGAGCAATGACTCTTATTTGCTCCCTTATTCATTTCTTTATCAGATCGTTTGGCTCAAAGAGTTCAAAACTTTCAAGGACAAGTCCAGTGCCATTAATCAGGATAGTGGTGTTAATGGGGAACTTACTAGTATGATCATGAGATGTTGCTGTCGTTCACGTGCATTGGCTGTTGGAAATATGGAATATAAAAGAATCATTGAAAAGAGCTTGGTTAGTTAGAGCTCCCTCAACTGTTTATTAAGTACATGTTTGTGAACAAATTTGAGCACCAATTTTGCTGTCATTCATTTCAGCCTGTACGTTGTCTGTTCAATGAAACTGTGATGGAGGCGATGTGGGGCCTGAAGAATCTCATGCACGTTTTCGTACCCGGAGAAAAACTCAAGCTGACAAAGAAAGATCGCCTACCAATGAGCCAAGGGCTAAAATGGCTGCTGGATCGTTATGGCTTCAGTGTGAAACCAGAGATGGTGAGTTCAGCGTATGACTTCGTTGATGTCTCAACATTCCTCTTTGTGCTTTGCATCTTCATTTATTGTCACAGAATTAGAGGGTGTTTAGTTCCCCGTCGTGGTTTGCCACGACTATACAAACCTGCTACTTGGTTCATGCAAATGCTACGACAGCCAAAGCTCTTTTCAGCACAAAACTTTGCCACAACTGTGGTGTCGATTTTTGGTGCCACAGCTTGGCGTGGCAGTCCATGGACGGCAGCCAACACACCCTATATCATAGTTTATGCGGTGCACCCATAGAAATTCATAAACCATAATTATTCCTGCCCAGATCTTTTGGTGCTATATTGTACATGTGACTGGACAATGCTCACGTGTACCCAGGTCACAGAAGCAATGGTTATGTTGGCATGTGTCTTGCATGATTCTGATATTTGTGAGAAGAATCTTTCTACCACGCTGCGCCAAGGTGGTGACCTCCTTCAGGTGGTGTCTGGCATTAACTATAAAGGTTGGGATTTGATGAAACTTGCGACGGCTCTGAAGATCATATGTGACCCTCCAAGAACAACCTTCGGCTCAAAAAGAGGTACACAATACACAACAAACTTTGTATTTTTTTTTGTGAAAACTTATCATTCGTATGAGGGACCAAAGCATGTTTTATTTCAGTTGTTTACAGGAGATGAGCTATTAACGTTGTTGATGGATGCACATAAATATGAAAATAAGTTTTCTAAGGTCATTTGCTTGCAAGTCCACAAAAGAATGATGATGGTTTGTGATCTTAGGGCTCGGGCCCAAAATTTAATGGTGCTGTTTATTGTTACGGATGCTAAAAGAGCACTTGAAGCCAGAAAAAGGGTTATAAATTTTTTTTCGAAATCACGCCTGTGCGCATATTGCTTTAAGGGAAAAAGGAGTTTGTTACACGGCTTGCCTCGATCAGAGGCGAGTTGCCTCTGAAAGGGACAAGCAAACACACTACAAAGATCACCGGCTTTAACGGTGGAGCGAAATTCTTGTACTAACTAAAGAATAAATTGTGCGACGTGGGAGGGGGGGGTTCGCTAATCAAGTCCCCGCCGCAAACAGGGGGGTCAGCATGCTGAAGTCCGCCGCGATCCACTCCTCGCCCTCCTCCTTGATCTGTCGTAGGATCTGTGCTATGTCGACGGCGGTGTTGTCGAAAGTCCTGCGATTGCGCTCCTTCCAGATAATCCAGGAGACCAGCACGACAAGGGAGTCGTAGCCGCGACAAAAGACTGGTGGCACCAAAGCGCGTGTCCGGAGCCACCAATCTGCAATGGAGTCGCTTGCCTGTGGCGCAAGCTGCTGGGCGCCCACAGAAGCAAGGACTCGATGCCAAACCTCCCTTGCGAAAACACATCCCAGTGGGCGCATGAAGCGTCCGGCTGCAACCCATGCCTCTTTCTCCTCTCAGCCATCCAGAGCCTCTCGTGCATGGCAAGCCAGAAGAAAAACTTCACCTTCGGCGGGGCGCATGTTGTCCAAACCTCCTTTGCGCCTGGCAGGGAAGCTGTACCAATGAAGATGGCGTGGTATGCAGAGGAAGAGGAGTACTCCCCGCCCGTGGTCCACCTCCAAATGAAACGGTCTGGAACATCCGGGAGGAGCTACATGTCCAACAGCATATCCCAGAGGGCGGCATACTGAGTGAGGACTGTCGCCGTGCGTGCACCGGTGATATCTGTCGTCTACCGTCGCCCGTCCATAGCTTCCCGTATGGAGCGCTTGAGACGTCGGCGGCCAACGGCCGCGAAAAGTGCCGGCGCAAAGGAGGAGATGGGTCCGGCTGGCAGCCATGCATCCATCCAGCAATGAGTGCGAGCGTCGTCCCCTACCTGGACCAGCACGAAGGCCCGAAACATCGCGTCGACCTTGGGCTCCGGCCTGCAAGGGAGCTCTGCCCAGGGCGCCTCCAGGTCAGAACGATGTAGCCACTCCCATCGTAGACGTAACACGAATCCAAGGACCCTCAGCTTCGAGAGGCTGAGCCCCCCCGAACTCCGTGGGTGAGCAAGCTACAGTCCATGCCACCCGGCACTTGCCGGCCATGACCTCGCCCGTGCCTGCCCAGAGAAACACGCGCCTCCGTTTGTCGATCTCCTTGATGGCCCATGAAGATAGCGTGCAGCAGATGGAGATGTGCACCGGGATGGCCGACAACGTAGTCTTGACCAAGGTGGCCCTCCCAACTGTCGTTAGCAAGCCCCTTCCATGTGGGTATCCTTGCTGCCACCTTGTCAACCAGTTGTTGCTCCTGGGTGCAGCAAAGCTTAGATACAGACAACGACGCCCCCAGGTACGTGATCGGGAACGGCTGTACCCGGCAGGGGAACGCCTGAAGCACCTCCGCGACGTCCTCGTCCGAGCATCTGATGGGTGTGATAGTGCATTTGTCTAGGTTTGTTGCTAGCCCCGAAGCCCCGGCAAAAAGGTCCAGGATCCGCCGCATGCAGTAGAATCCAAGGCATGCCGGGCGAGGAAGATAACCAAGTCATCCGCGTAGATAGAAGCACGGAACTTGATGGCGTCTCCCGGGAGCGACATGAGCTGAGACTGCCGGTCAGCCTCCCGGATGAGGCCGTTCAACACCTCTATGACGATGACGAATAGAAGTGGCGACAGCGGGTCTCCCTGCCGCAAGCCACGGCCGTGGTAGATACGTCGTCCAGGCCGACCGTTGATGAGCACCTTAGTCATAGCCATGGCGAGTAACAACGATATCCAGTCGCACCAGCGCAGAGGAAAGCCTAGGTGAAGGACCTCCAGCAGGAAAGGCCACAACACAGTATCGAAGGCCTTTGTGAGGTCGACTTTGAGCATAATCATTGGAGTGCGCTTGGCGTGCAACCAACGACAAGCGAGCTGCACGATCTTGAAGTTCTCGTGTATCCGCCTTCCCCGGATGATAACCATCTGGTTGATCTTGACGAGCTCGTGCATCCTGGGCGCCAGCCTAAGGGCCAAACATTTGGCGAAGAACTTGCCAATGAAGTGAATGAGGCTAATCGGCCGGTAGTCCTGAAGGCCCGTCGGCGCCTGAGACTTGTGCAATAACACCATGACTACCTCGTTGAGGTTGTTGAAGTTCCTGAAGTCCATGTCCCAGAGTGCCTGGAATGCCCGCACAACATCCGGGCCAACAATGGTCCACGCGGCCTTGAAGAAGCCTGTGCTAAAACCGTCCAGCCCAGGCGCCCTGTCCGACGGAGTCGCTCGGACAGTCGCCGCAACCTCCTCGGCCGTGAATAGTGAGGCAAGCGATGAGAGGTCGAGCGCCTGCAAGTCGAGAGCGTCGAGGTTGATGCGGTCTGTTCTTGAAAACGGTGTCCCCATAATGCCATTGTAGTACTGGAAGACCGCCCCCGCCTTGGCTTCCTCATCAGTGAACGTTTGCCCGTTGTGGGCGAAGGCAAGCAGGTAGTTCTTGCGTCTCCGATGGGAAGCTTAAAGATGGAAATATCTCGTGCACGCGTTGCCTTCACATAGGTGGCGCGTCCTGGCGTGCTGTCGCGCCATCGTGCACACAAGGGAGGCGAGGCCAACCACGCGGCCTTTGAGCTCTTGGTGCAGCTCCAACTCTCCCATGGACAGCGTTGAAAGTCCTTGGTTTGGTTTTGGATAATTGATGAAACCTAAGGACTAACCTTGTTTCTAAGTGGATGATTTAGAGAAAGGTAGTCCATGCCAAGTGGAGCTCGATGATGAGTCATGACATGAAGTTAAGTAACCTAAGCATGGTGAAGATCAAGATGGGCTTGGCTCAATGGACCGATTGGAAGTGTGAAGGGCAAGTTGAGGCTTCGAAGCGAAGGACCGTGCGACGGTGAAGCTTGGGCAAGACTTGACGCCGATGGACCGACCAACGGAGAAGAACAAGTAATATCGAGATCGATGGACCAAGACGGTTGCATGATAACGTGGAGTGTAAAATGTCAAGTAAAGGCTTGGCAGTTGGAGGATTGACAAAATAGACACAAGGCAAAGGTATAACCTATAGGGCTATTTTGTTTCGCACTCAAGACACCATAGAGGGTGTGAGTGGTTTAGGATCGATAGCCGAACTATGAAGAGGGGAGATCTTCGGTAATTGGGTTCATGAGTGCCACTAGGTCCATCATTTCATGTGATTGCATTTAGGATCTAGTGCGTGATAAAAATCCTTTGGAAAATGGCTTGAAATGCTAACTTACTTGCACATGGAGATGTCACATGATGGACTTTAGCACATTTGCAAAGGTGATGGTGTTTGCAGGGTTGAGTTGGGTTTGGTAACCGCTCATCCTCGTGTACAAAGTTTTTGAGAAAATTAGATGCATATTTTCTATAGCGCCGGATGCAAAATCTTGGTGAAAACATGCTAATTCTTGTGTACAAAGTGTTATACTTGTTGATTAGCATGTATGATAAAAGGTGGCGAAGTTTGGCGCCGACGCGGGCTTGAAAGTGCAAACCTTCCAAGCGTCGAATGCTGGCATGCGGAGCACCGGACGCCGGTCTGGCGCGTCCGGCGCGTGGAAGGTGAGACAGGCAGTCTGGCGTGTGTGCGTCCGACATGACGGCCCCGAGCGTGGTACACACTGAGTAGCGTCCGGCGCTCGGCGGACGCGTTCGGCGCGTTGTGCGTGGCACGGAAGGTGAACGCGCCAGACGCTGAACAGAGGAGGGGCAGCATCCGATGCTCAGTCGAACTGATGCGTCCGGCACTCCCGGTGGCTTGACGCGCAGATGGTGAACGCACGCGGATGCGTCCGGCGGTTCCATTAGGCGCGTCCGGCGTGTTGATCTGAGCTGTTTCGAGAAGTAGCCGTTGGGAGGCAACGGTCGACTTTGAACGCGGGCGACACATGGCGCAAGATGGAGCACTGGACACGTCCAGTGATTCCATCTAACGCGTCCGACGCTTGTTGCCATGCTGACTCGAGGGGAACCTTTGGCTAACGGTTAGTTTCAACATGAGGGGTTATAAATAGAAGGTGGCCGGCCCTTGGGGAGGTCTCTTGGCATTTCTAACACTCTTGTGCATCCTTTGAGCTGAAGCTTCTCCCTCCTACTCATCTCTCTTGCTTGATTGCTAATCTTGAGTGAGATTGAGTGATTCGAAGTGCATTGCATGAGTTGATTCATCTAGTGGCACTTGCCAGTCATTTTGCCGGTGATTTCTTGTTACTCTTGGTGAGCACCATCACCTAGCCGGCTTGGAGATTGTTGGTGGCGTTGGGAAGAGTTGGTGATTGTTCTTGCCCACCTCCGGTGTTGATTTGTAAGAGGTTCTTGTGCTTTTCCTTGGCGGAGCGCCAAAAGCAACTTTAGTAAATTGCTCGTGTCATTGAGTTACCTCGCTTGAGAGTGGAGTCTTGCGGTTTCCTTATGGGAGAGTGCCTTGCGGGGCAAGTGGCTTGAGGGTCACACCGAGGAACCATCTAAGTGGAGGTCGACACAACGGGGACTAGCTTATCGGTGTACAAGTGAACCTCGGGAGAAAAATCATTGTGTCATCTCTTGTCTCCCGGTGATTGGTTCTTCATCGATATATTTATATTGTTGTCATTGTGATCGATTGAATATCATCTTGGTGATTGGCAACAACTTCACTCCACCATCGGTATTGAAATTGCTATCCTACCCCTTGTATTTACTTTATAATATATATTCATATTGTATAGCTTGTGTAGAATAGATTATCTTGATAGCTCAATAGATTAGAAGGTAGCGACATAGTCTTTGTGTGACATAGAGATCATAATATATATTAGAACTGTCACTAGGAGGCTTGCTCTCAATATAGGCTAGGCAAAACTGCGTTTACACCATTTGTTATACTAATCAAGTTTTGTCTAGTGGTTTATAGATTTTTTAATAGGCTATTCACCGCCCTCTAGCCATCTAGGACCTTACAAGCGTGCGCGACTCTTACGCCACTTCGAACTCATGGATGATGACCCTTGTGGCCGCTAGCTGGAACGAGATGTCCCCAACATTGGCCGCGCACCAGCTATGTAACGCCTTGACCATGGCCTGGAGTTTGATGTCCAGGCACTTGCAAGTGTCCACGTCCAGGTTCGGGGGCCCATAGGCGGATGCCACCACGTCTAAGAAGCCATCCATCTTTGCCCAGCACAGCTCTAAATGAAATCGTGGCATCGCCCAAGGCTCAGAATTGAGGACGAGCAGGAGTGCGGCGTGATCCGAGGAGTCGGAGGACAAGCAACGAAGGTGATGGTTCGGGAACCTCTGCATCTATTCGGCCGTGGCGAAGGCGTGGGTCAGGCGCTCTAGGGTTGGCTGGTCCCTCCTGTTGGACCATGTGTAGAGCCATCCCGAGAGCTGGAGATCATCGATGGCACCGCAGAAGGCCATCAAGCCCCGGTGCAGCCTGCCATTGCTCTTGTCCGTCGCTTGATAAATGAGATTGAAGACACCACATACAAGCCAAGGACCTGGGCACGATGCCCGCACATCGCGAAGCTCCTGCAGGAAGGCAGCCTTCTCCGACCGGGTCAGAGGGCCGTAGACGTTCGTGAGGAACCAGGGGTCGCGGTGGACGCCCTAGAGCATATCTTGATGGTGATCGAGAAGCGACAAACACAGGACAAGGAGACGTCCCACAGGTCACCTCGCCAAGACGTGACAGCCCCACCAGCGGCACCCACAGCAGGGAGAGCACGGTAGTCAAAGTCGGAGCTCGCGATGTCAGTGGTCATAGAAATAGTAAAGTTCTCAATTCTAGACTCCTGGAGACAAGACAAAGAGGCGCGCTGCATCATGACGATGTTGAGGACGACGCTTCGACGCACGCGGGAGTTGAGACCGCGCGCGTTCCAGATGACTATATGGTTGTCACACATGATGAACCGGCTGCGCGACAGGTGCGAACGTAGTGCCTACGCCCACCGAGGCACCGAGCACCCCCGCAACTATGGGACAATTCCCTCATGGACTCGCGTCGCGAAGAAGGGACATCGTCGCCGAAGGCCTCGTGGAATCTCACTGTAATCGTTGGGTCAGGCGTGTTGGAGATCTCATTCGTCGGTCTGCTGGACCATTTGTTGAGGAGGACGCGTCTTGCTTGCTTCTCAGGCTACGGGTCACGGTAGGCAGATTTGGCCGCAAGGCGGTCGCTTCGGCGCAGGCGCCACGCGTCGTTGTCAACACACGAGACGCGCATCCTAGGCGGCCCCACGATGAGTGGCACCTCTGTAACAACTCTGGTGTTATATTAACTAAAACCTGCCATGTCATCATATGCACTGCAAAGCATTCATGATTAGGTTAACTTTGATATGCATTAACTAAAACAAGTTTACATTTCATAGATTGATTGTGTTTCTGGAATGTGTTGTTACATGAAATAATAAAACCCTACTTTCGAATGTCATCTCAAATGCTTAGTATATATTCTATGTACTTGAGGTGTAAATCGTGTTTACACTAGTGTCAAGCATAGTGTATAAATCTAAGTCCAACCCTAAAAATGATTTCCATATTTGAAGTTGAATTTGGATTTTCAAAGCTTATTCCCAAGTCTTGCAATTCGATTTCAAATTCAAATTGGAATGCTATAAAATGATTTTCAAAAGTCAACTTGGTCAACCAAGGGTACTATTAGGTCATTAACCTAAAACTGTCCTTGGATGAGGTATGTGATCACTAATAACTAACAAATTAAATTAGAAACTAAATCGAGTTTGAATTCGGTTCCAAAAACCCTTTATTTCAAAACCTAGTTTTATCCCCTTTTCTGTAATTCAAAATCTATAAGGAATTTGGAGATACTCTAAAAAGATAGTTTGTAAATCTTGACAAGAGCTACAAAGTTGGTATATAAAGTTTTTTCAAGTTCCCAAAAAGAATTTCAAATAACTTTGAAAATACAGTTTTCCAGTATTTGTCCCCTTTTGATTTTAAAACTATAATTCAAAAATTATGCATAATTTTGGAAAAATTTGTATATGAAAAAGGTTTGGTTTGAAAATTTAGACATTTTATAGTTTTGAATATTTTCAAGTTTTATTGAAAAATCAAAAGTAATTTCAAATGTTTGTTTCTAGGGTTTTATTCTCTTTTCGAATTTGAATTCATATTTCAAAATCCAAACAGAATTTGAGGATGCTAGTTGAATGAAAAGTGTAGCTCTTGAAAAGTTATGCAAATGATATTTTTGGATATTTTTAATTTCTTATATAAATTTTGGAGTAATTTGTAATTTAAAAGAGTGGCAATTCTGTAATTTACGGCTGGGGGCCAAATTGAGCCTCATCTTGTTGTCCAATACGTTCGAGTCGATGTCCTGCACCTGCCTGTGGCCTCGCCGTCACCGGAAATTGCTCCGGTGAGCCCTGCCGCCGCACCCGAGCTCCGCCGCGCCGCCATGGCCGCCGGCGTGGGTGCTGCCGTCGCTCCGCCGCCACGTTGACTAGCCCAGGTTGCTCGCCGTGCCGAGATGAGCCTGTAGGACCAAACCTCGTCGCCGGAGACCTCGTCGTCGGCGAGAAATCGCCGGTCAACCGTCGCGCCGCCGTCGGTCAGCGCGGGGACACTGTGCTGATTTTTCTTTTTCTTTTTCAGAAAATGTTTTAAATGCTATTTTCTTTAGAAAATCATAGTAATTCATATATAGCTCCAAAAATTCTAAATTTTTTGTGTGTGTTCTTCATGATGTCTTATACCTAGGAAAAATATGAAATGCCAAATTTGAGTATTTTTTGCATATGTTAAAATTATCCCTTTTAATTAAAAAATGGACCTTCAATGATTTTTAATAAATAAAATAATTGGCTTTTAATTCTGAAATTTGTTTTTCCATGTAATTAGGCTAAGAGATTTCCAAAATAAAATTTTGAGCTTAATTAGACAACTTTAATTTTTATGCCTTTATTCTATGCTTTTAAATAAATAATTAATCCCGTTTAATTAAGTTAATCATTATAGGATTTGTTTGACTTTGGGATTGAGTGATGACCTTAGGTCATTAACCCTAATGACCTTTGACACTTTAATTAATTGTTTACGCTTACCTGGATCATGTCATTAGGGCTTAATTAACGTTATTTCATGTGTTTAATAACTTTCAGAAATAATGTAGTTAACCCTAATGATCTTAGTAAATACGTTTGGGTTGACTTGCAACTTTATCGTAAAGGAATGTTGTACTCAAGCCATTAATCTGATCATATATCCATCAAGCATCATGTTTACTATTCAATCATGTTGAAGCATATCATTGCATCGTATAGTTTCCGATAACGGAAAGTTTAACGTTGTCGCTCAGATCCGAAGGAAGAGCAGACTCTAGAGATTGGAATTGATCCAGAACTCAAGACTGTCTACCCCGACCATCAAGGCAAGCCCCGGATGCATTCAAACCCTATTCTATTTTATAAAAGTTTTACCGCTTCAGTTTTGATATGTTGCATTAAGTAATAGGAGTTGAGTGAAAACCCACCAACTGCATTACCTGTCTTACTCCTATATTCCTTATTACCTGTTCTAAAATATGCGTAGTAATGCTTAGCCCTGCTTAATTAATTAAGTGTTCAAAGGTAAAAGAATGAAAAAGATGAGTTCGGCTTTATCTGTTGAAATCATTATGATAGTTAATAAATCGAGTCCGGACGGCTAACTTGCATTGAGAATGGAGTCCCTCTGTAGTGTTTTGATCTGTTGATGCCCTAGGTCCCGTGTCGATGGTGAACTGGTGACATCGAGAAACTAGAAAATCCACATGCATGAAGTGATATACTGATGGTTGTAGCCGGGTATATCATGGAGTGACTTATAGTGGGCCAGAGACCCCACATATGTCATAGTGTGTTATACTGTGGGTTTAAATTCCCATGTATATCGGTACAGTGGGTCGAAGTGCTCATGTGTGTCATGTGGTGATATATGGCTGCGGTTGTTATCCCGGTATATCGGTTCACCTGCTATGCTTAGGAGTTAGTCTCCTGCATATCAGTAACCTAGGTCCTAGCTGGGTATGAAAATGGATTCGAATCGTCGTGCTTCTCGGAGAAGAAGACTCGATCGGTGTTCATCGTCATAGTAACAACTTGAACAATGAGTAAGGTTTAAGAAGAAAGTTGGTTGGTAATTTTGATTTTAAGCAAGACAACTCTTCTTCTTTCAAGCTTTTCTACAGAATTTCTTATCTCCTGCAAGCCTTACCTTGTCCCTCTAGGCTGCATTTCCTGAGTCTTCACCCCTCTTTTTCGTCGGGTCAGTCTTGTTGAGTACTTTTGTACTCAGGGTTTGTTGAACCCTTGTTGCAGGTGAGCCTCATGGGCAGGAATGTTTCGCATCCTGCTGCATGACAGTCGTCGAGGAAAGTGACGACGAATAGGATATCTCGCTCTTGGGCAGAGCGTATAATCAAGGTTAATGTAACAAGTTATATTGTATTCCGCTGCTATATGGTCTGTAATAATCTAACTTATGGTTTGTAAATGGTTTATAAACTTATGTTATTGTAATCTTTCCGCTATTTTACTCCGATGTATATTATTTGTATAAAACTATTGTAATACTGCAATGTCTCTTTGTAATGATTTATCCTGCTCGAAGAATCGTGGATAATTCAGGATTTACTCGACAGACCTTTTAAGTTTTATGAAACATATTCATGGTTATTTGGAGTCTGTTTAGACAATAATCATGCGTGTGGGCCATAGGATTTAGAAGGTTCTGCCACTGTTGGTATCGGAGCTGGATCGTTATTAAAAAGAGTTGTTGTAGTATTCCTTTGCGAAAACTTGAAAAGTTTTGAGTCAAATAATTTTAATTGACTATTTTGGGTCCAAATTGCTTATTCCTTACCTATAAATCTTGCTATCGATCCTTATTCTGATTTCTAAAGGGTAGTGGTGGAATAGCATATTATATTACCCTATGTTATAAAAGTTATTTATATACATGTATTGCTTAAAATCTTTTATGCTTAGATCGTAAGTTCGATTCATGCATCATGTTTAATTAACCTGTTTAAAATACCTTCCCCTTTAAAGTGGTTTTGGTTAAGTAGTATAAATCCTTTTCTTGCTAACCTTCAGAGTCCTACCTATCTATCCTTATTTTTTATAACCTACCTTTCTTCAGGATGGCTCTTACCAAGCAAACTCCTCGTAAGAGTACTGCACCGAAGGGGGTACCTCGACATCAACTAGCCCCCAGATATGAGATTGGCGAAAGCAGTAACAATTCGCATCCAGATCCACAAGCTAAAATAGCAAGACTTAGGGCAGAGTTGGAAAGGGTTGAAGTCGATAGGATCGAAGAGGCCGCTGAGATTACTCAATTAAGATGATCTCGGAGGTATATGAAGCATCAAAGGAATGATGCTTGGGCACGAGAAGATGTAGCAAATGAACGTGTGCAAGAATAACTTGTTGGAGGAGTATGCTGACGAAGCTGATGATGAGTGTGTAAGGCTGAATAACTTGTTGGATCCTGAATATCAACGACAGGCAGCCCAAGATGACCTTGGTCTTGTGATGGGTCAAGATGAGGAAGAGGAAGACCCTGAAGAAATGGAGTCCGTTGATGATGATGTCATCGATGAGGAAGAAGAAAACCAGATGGGTGTAGCAAATGAAAATGAAGATGCTCTTATCGAAGAAGAAGATCCTGAGATAGTAGAAGAAGAACCTGAAGAGGAAGAGGATCCCGAAGAGGAGGAGTTAATCCCAGTGGAAGATAGTGAGGAGGAGGAGTAAAGAGTTTGGAAAGTGAAATGTGAAATAGATCTTTTCCCTGCTTTCTGAAACCTAGTAGGTATGGGAAGTCTTGTCGGAGTGCAGATGGTTGTAACAAAAATAATGTATTATACGTGTGTTGCACGTCTGTAATATCTGCTTATGAAATCCAATAAGGTTTTGTGAGTAAAGTATTGTTTGTTTATTATCAGATGCCTGCTCACACTCGCTCCCGTGATGCTGCTGGTCTATCTCACGATGGAGGTGATGTCCTAAATCCTCCACCAGTTCCGCCAACTCTGGCCGATGCAGTTGCGGCCTTAGTCAATGCAACCACCATGATGGCCCAGAATCAGAATCAAAATGCATATCAGGGGAATCGTGGTCGGAATAACAGGAATGAGACCACCTATGTGGATTCTACCGACACACATCCTCCTGTCTTCACCAGAGTGGATGAACCAATGGAGGCAGATGATTGGCTCCATACTATGGAGCAGAAGTTCAGGCTACTTGAGTGCACCGAATATCAGAAGCCTATGTTTGCAGGAGCCTGGTGGGTTAACTTTGTCGCTGCTCAGCCTAAAGGTCACCGTATTACTTGGACTGAGTTTCGTGAAGCTTTTCATGCACATTTTATTCCTGAGGAAATTATGACCATAAAGCTTGAAGAGTTTCTTTCCCTGCGACAAGGTGATATGTCAGTAATGCAATACTTTGGCAAATTCAACCACTTGTCCCAATATGTGTCAGACCATGTTGGTACTGACCGTAAGAAGGAGTGTTTTCTCAGGGGTTTAAATAGCAAGATTCAGAGAATGATGGCTGGGAATCCAAATGCTACCTTCCATGAGACGGTAAATATTGCTATATCTTATGAAGAAAAGAACCGTCAAGACATGGAAGCTAAGAAGAAGAAAACGGTAACCTCGGGATTTTCTGGTGGAAATCAAAAGCGCCAGAAGATAATCTATCATCCCCAAAACCATTTTCGTCCTTCTTATCGTCCACCACAATACCAAGTCCAACAGCAGACAACGGTCCGTCCTGCTACTGCTCATCCTTATCCACGATAGCCGAATGCCCCTGGTATTCGTAACCCAACTTCTCAACCACAAAGTTACCCATGTTACAATTGTGGGAAGACTGGTCATTTTGCAAGATACTGCCCGCATCCAAGGCAGTATAATTCCTATGTTCCCAGGGCTTTTGCACCACAACCGCAACCACAGAATCCAAATAAGGCTGGTAATCAAAAGGTGTAGAAGGGAAAGAATGAGAAGAAGGTTGGCAAGGTGTTTTATACACAAGTTGGAGAAATTCCAAAAGGAGAACCTGTCATGATGGGTACGTTCCCTGTTGCCGATCATTCTACAATCCTGCTTTTCGATTCTGGTGCATCTCATACATTCATCAATGGTACATTTGTTAAAACACATGACATCCCAACAATGGGGACAAAAGAATAATTCTTTATACAATTGCCTGGGGGGCGTATGTGTACTAAAGAAATAGTACACGATGTGCCTATAAGTTTGGGTGGATATATTTTTCCCACTGATATGATAATATTAAAGGATCAGGATATAGATGTGATCCTAGGTATGAATTGGATGAAACGACATGGTGTTGTGATAGACATCTTGAATAAAACTGTGAGAGTGAACATACCTAATTACAAATCTTAACTTCTTATCCAGCTTCCAACTCTTAAGAGAACTATTGAAAAGGTATGTGCAACTTTTGTGAAAGAGATCGAAGATATACCCATGGTCTGTGAATTTCCAGATGTGTTTCCTGATGAGTTACCGGGTTTACCTCCTGACAGAAAAGTGGACTTTAGAATTGATTTAAAACCTGGTACTGCTCCAATATCCAGAAGAGCTTATCGGATGACACCACCTGAGTTAGCAGAACTTAAAACTCAATTACAAGAGTTACAGGATAAAGGTTTTATCCGACCTAGTTCGTCACCTTGGGGATGCCCTGCCCTCTTTGTGAAAAAGAAAGATAAAAGTTTGAGGTTATGTGTGGATTATCGTCCCTTGAATGAAGTAACCATTAAGAATAAGTACCCTCTACCCCGTATTAATCTGCTTTTTGATCAATTAGCGGAGGCGAAGGTGTTTTCCAAGATTGATCTTTGATCTGGGTATCATCAAATTAAGATTCGCCCCGAAGACATTCCAAAGACTGCCTTTACTACTCGATATGGTCTGTATGAGTATTTGGTTATGTCTTTTGGACTTACCAATGCACCAGCTTATTTCATGTATTTGATGAACTCAGTGTTCATGCCAGAACTTGATAAGTTCGTGGTAGTCTTCATTGATGATATTTTGATATATTCCAAGAGTGAAGAAGAACATGCTGAACATCTTAGAATTGTCCTGCAACGTCTGCGAGAACATCAGCTGTATGCCAAATTTAGTAAGTGTGAGTTTTGGCTGAAGGAAGTGAAATTTCTTGGACATGTTTTATCAGACAAGGGTGTTGCCATTGATCCTAGGAAGGTACAAGATATAATTGATTGGGAACCACCAAAGACTGTGCATTAAGTTCATAGTTTTCTTGGAATGGCGGGTTATTACCGTCGTTTCATACCTGATTTCTCAAAAATATCCAAGCCCATAACCAAGTTGTTAAAGAATGATATCAAGTTTGTTCGGTCACCTGAATGCGAAAAGGCATTTCAGAAAGTGAAGAAATTGATGACCACTGCTCCAGTCTTAGCACAGTTGAATATTGAGAAACCTTTTGATGTTTATTGTGATGCTTCTGGCATTGGTATTGGATGTGTGTTGATGCAAGAAGGGAGAGTTGTTGCTTATGCTTCTCAACAGTTGAAGAAACATGAGGAACATTATCCAACACATGATTTGGAATTAGCAGCTGTTGTCCATGCATTGAAGATATGGCGACATTATCTGTGGGGTAATAAATATAATATCTACAGTGATCACAAGAGTTTGAAATACATTTTTACTCAAGATGAGTTAAATATGAGACAGAGGAGATGGTTAGAACTAATCAATGATTATGATTTAAAAATATATTATCATCCTGGTAAAGCAAATATAGTTGCTGATGCTCTTAGTCGAAAGAGTCATTGCCACTGCTTGACAGTAAAACCTCTCGACATTTCTCTATGTCATGAAATAGAAAAGTTGGGTATAGTGATGGTGCAATATGGTAGTTTGTCCAACATTACGGTTGAATCAACACTCAAAGATCAAATTATTGCTGCTCAGAGAAGTAATAAGGGAATTAAACATATCAAAAAGAAAGTTAGAAAAGAGAAGGTTTCTTATTTCATAATTGATGAAGCAGATATCCTATGGTATAAGAATCGGCTAGTCATACTAAAAGTTCCTGAGTTACGCCAAAAGATTCTTGATGAAGCACACCTTTCAAAATTTTCTATTCATCCAGGAAGTAATAAGATGTATCATGATTTGAAACAAAAATTTTGGTGGACTAAAATGAAGATAGAAATTGCTAAGTATGAGGCTCAATGTGATACCTGTCAGAAAGTTAAAGCGGTACATTTGAAATCAGCAGGAGAACTTCAGTCATTACCCATTCCAGCTTGAAAGTGGGAAGATATCAGTATGGACTTTATAGTGGGTCTACCTAAGACAGCAAGAGGTTTTGATTCCATTTGGGTCATATTGGATCGACTCACAAAATCCGCACATTTCCTTCCAGTTCGAAGTACAAATTTAGCCTCGCAATATGCCAAATTATATTTTGAGCGTATCATTAATCTTCATGGTATACCAAAGACTATTATGTCGGACCGAGGCACGCAGTTCATCAACAAATTCTGGAAATGATTGCATAATTCATTAGGTACTGATCTTCTGCACAGTACAGCTTACCATCCACAAATAGGAGGTCAGACTAAAAGAGTGAACCAAATACTTGAAGATATGTTGAGAGCATGTGTTCTTAATTTTTCAGAAAAATGGGATGAGTGCTTACCTTTAGCAGAGTTTTCTTATAACAATAGTTATCAAGAAAGTATCAAAATGGCACCATTTGAAGCACTATATGGTCGCAGATGTAGAACTCCGTTAAGTTGGTCTGAACCTAGAGAAAGAAGATTCTTCGGGGTTGATCTAGTGAAAGAAATAGAAGAAAAAGTTAAACAGATACAATAAAACTTGAAAGTGGCACAGTCTCGTCAAAAGAGTTATGGCGACAAAAGGCGTTAACCAATATGTTTCAATAAAGGAGATTATGTGTATCTAAAGGTGTCACCCATGAAGGGAGTTACTCGATTTGGAGTTAAAGGCAAGTTAGAATCTCGTTATATTGGACCATTTCAGATTTTGGCACAAATTAGGAAGGTATCATATCGTCTGCAACTGCCTGAATAGTTGTCGGGCTGTACATAATGTGTTTCATGTGTCCCAACTTAAGAAGTGTCTTCGAGTATCGGATAAGGTTATTGATGTGGAAGGAATTGAACTTGAACCTGATTTGACTTACTCTGAGTATCCAATTCGAGTTTTGGACCAGAAAGACCGTGTTACTCGAAGTAGGACAATTAAATGGTACAAGATACAATGGGATCAACATCAGAAGAAGAAGCTACGTGGGAATCGGAGAATTACCTGTTGGAGAACTTCCCAGAATTCTATGCTTCTATCTAAGTTATAATTTCCTCTATGAGTTATAACTTCATTAGCGTGAGTTGTAAAGACCCTTCTCTCTTATGTAATTAGTTGAAGTGTGTTTTTCCGACACATTTCCTTTTCCATTACTTTACCTACATCTTTAAATCTCGGGACGAGATTTCTTTAAGGGGGAAAGGCTGTAACACCTCTGGTGTTATATTAACTAAAACCTGCCATGTCATCATATGCACTACAAAGCATTCATGATTAGGTTAACTTTGATGTGCATTAACTAAAACAAATTTACATTTCATAGATTGATTGTGTTTCTGGAATGTGTTGTTACATGAAATAATAAAACCCTACTTTCGAATGTCATCTTAAATGCTTAGTTTATATTCTATGTACTTGAGGTGTAAACCATGTTTACACTAGTGTCAAGCATAGTGTATAAATCTAAGTCCAACCCTAAAAATGATTTCCATATTTAAAGTTGAATTTAGATTGTCAAAGCTTATTCCCAAGTCTTGCAATTCGATTTTAAATTCAAATTGGAAAGCTATAAAATGATTTTCAAAAGTAAACTTGGTCAACCAAGGGTACTATTAGGTCATTGACCTAAAAATGTCCTTGGATGAGGTATGTGATCACTAATAACCAACCAATTAAATTAGAAACAAAATCGAGTTTGAATTCGGTTTCAAAAACCCTTTATTTCAAAACCTAGTTTTATCCCCTTTTCTGTAATTCAAAATATATAAGGAATTTAGGGATACTTTAAAAATATGGTTTGTAGATCTTGACAAGATCTACAAAGTTGGTATATAAAGTTTTTTCAAGTTCCCAAAAAGAATTTCAAATAACTTTGAAAATACAGTTTTCCAACATTTATCCCCTTTTGGTTTTAAAACTATAATTCAAAAATTATGCATAATTTTGGAAAATATTGTATATGAAAAAGGTTTTGTTTGAAAATTTAGACATTTCATAGTTTTGAAGATTTTCAAGTTTTATTGAAAAATCAAAAGTAATTTCAAATGTTTGTTTCTAGGGTTTTATTCCCTTTTTGAATTTGAATTCATATTTCAAAATCCAGACAGAATTTGAGGATGCTAGTTAAATAAAAAGTATAGCTCTTAAAAAGTTATACAAATGATATTTTTGGAGATTTTCAGGTTCTTATATAAATTTTGGAGTAATTTGTAATTTAAAACAAGTGGCAATTCTGTAATTTCCTTGAACAGCACCGAGACCTATCGTCAGCCGCCATCACCGGCTTCTCAAGCCGCGCCGCCGTCCACCGCCGCACATGCATGGCTGCTAGCGTGCTCAAGGACGCGTGAAGCTGCATCGTTGTCGTGTCGCCCGTCCATACCTTGCCCCTGCCCTATAAATAGGTCGGCCGTGGCCGACTTCTTCTTCTTCTTTCTCCCGCCGCCGTCGCCGACGACCTTGCTCCGTCGGTAAAATTTGCCATCGTTGCTTCATCTCTGCCCACTTCGTCTTGCCAAGAGCTCCGCCACATTCTTGCGCTTCTTCTGAGCCAGTTCGTGCTCGCTCTCGCCGCCCAAGCCGCCCGCACGACGTCGTCTTCCTCGCGACCGGTCGCCGAGCCGCCGCGAGCTTCCTCGCCGTCCACCGCCGCCAAGGTGGAAAATATTTTTCCTTTAACCCTCCCATCATGTTCTCCATGCTTCGCTGCCCCTTATGCGCCTCTTGGTCGGTCTGATGGTGCACAGGAAACGCCGGAACGCCGCCCTTGCCATCGGAGCGTCGCCGCCGCCATCAGCGCCGCCGCCCACAGCTCGGTTCAACCACTCTGGGCCTTCATTAGCGTGCACACTAGACCCATGGTGAGCTCCTGCACCTATCCATGCCCTCAATTCCATCTCTCTTGCGCTGTAGGGTCCGGTCACCGTGCGTCGCCGCCGACGTGACCTTGCCGTTCCGCCGCGCGCGTAGCCATTACGGCTGGGGGCCAAATTGAGCCTCATCTTGTTGTCCAATACGTTCGAGTCGATCTCCTGCACCTGCCTGTGGCCTCGCCGTCATCGGAAATTGCTCCGGTGAGCCCTGCCGCCGCACCCGAGCTCCGCCGCGCCGCCATGGCCGCCGGCGTGGGTGCTGCCGTCGCTCCGCCGCCACGTTGACTAGCCCAGGTTGCTCGCCGTGCCGAGATGAGCCTGTAGGACCAAACCTCGTCGCCGGAGACCTCGTCGTCGGCAAGAAACCGCCGGTCAACCGTCGCGCCGCCGTCGGTCAGCGCGGGGACACTGTGCTGATTTTTCTTTTTCTTTTTGCAGAAAATATTTTAAATGCTATTTTCTTTAGAAAATCATAGTAATTCATATATAGCTTCAAAAATTCTAAAATTTTTTGTGTGTGTTCTTCATGATGTCTTCTACCTAGAAAAAATATGAAATGCCAAATTTGAGTACTTTTTGCATATGTTAAAGTTAGCCCTTTTAATTAAAAAATAGACCTTCAATGATTTTTAATAAATAAAATAATTGGTTTTTAATTCTGAAATTTGTTTTTCCATCTAAGTAGGCTAAGAGATTTCCAAAATAAAATTTTGAGCTTAATTAGACAAAATTAATTTTTATGCCTTTATTCTATGCTTTTAAATAATTAATTAATCCCGTTTAATTAAGTTAATCATTATAGGATTTGTTTGACTTTGGGATTGAGTGATGACCTTAGGTCATTAACCCTAATTACCTTTAGTACTTTAATTAATTGTTTACGCTTACCTGGATCATGTCATTAGGGCTTAATTAACGTTATTTCATGTGTTTAATAACTTTCAGAAATAATGTAGTTAACCCTAATGATCTTAGTAAATACGTTTGGGTTGACTTGCAACTTTATCGTAAAGGAATGTTGTACTCAAGCCATTAATCTGATCATATATCCATCAAGCATCATGTTTACTATTCAATCATGTTGAAGCATATCATTGCATCGTATAGTTTCCGATAACGGAAAGTTTAACGTTGTCGCTCAGATCCGAAGGAAGAGCAGACTCTGGAGATTGGAATTGATCCAGAACTCAAGACTGTCTACCCCGACCATCAAGGCAAGCCCCGGATGCATTCAAACCCTATTCTATTTTATAAAAGTTTTGCCGCTTCAGTTTTGATATGTTGCATTAAGTAATAGGAGTTGAGTGAAAACCCACCAACTGCATTACCTGTCTTACTCCTATATTCCTTATTACCTGTTCTAAAATATGCGTAGTAATGCTTAGCCCTGCTTAATTAATTAAGTGTTCAAAGGTAAAATAATGAAAAAGATGAGTTTGGCTTTATCTGTTGAAATCATGATGATAGTTAATAAATCGAGTCCGGACGGCTAACTTGCATTGAGAATGGAGTCCCTCTGTAGTATTTTCGTCTGTTGATGCCCTAGGTCCTGTGTCGATGGTGAACTGGTGACATCGAGAAACTAGAAAATCCACATGCATGAAGTGATATACTGATGGTTGTAGCCGGGTATATCATGGAGTGACTTATAGTGGGCCAGAGACCCCACATATGTCATAGTGTGTTATACTGTGGGTTTAAATTCCCATGTATATCGGTACACTGGGTCGAAGTGCTCATGTGTGTCATGTGATGATATATGGTTGCGGTTGTTATCCCGGTATATCGGTTCACCAGCTATGCTTAGGAGTTAGAGTCTCCTGCATATCAGTAACCTAGGTCCCAGCTGGGTATGAAAATGGATTCGAATCGCCATGCTTCTCAGAGAAGAAGACTCGATCGGTGTTCATCATCGTAGTAACAACTTGAACAATGAGTAAGGTTTAAGAAGAAAGCTGGTTGGTAATTTCAATTTTAAGCAAGACAACTCTTCTTCTTTCAAGCTTTTCTGCAAAATTTCTTATCTCCTGCAAGCCTTACCTTGTCCCTCTAGCCTGCATTTCCTGAGTCTTCACCCCTCTTTTTCGTCGGGTCAGTCTTGTTGAGTACTTTTGTACTCAGGGTTTGTTGAACCCTTGTTGCAGGTGAGCCTCATGGGCAGGAATGTTTCGCATCCTGCTGCATGACAGTCGTCGAGGAAAGTGACGACGAATAGGATATCTCGCTCTTGGGCAGAGCGTATAATCAAGGTTAATGTAACAAGTTATATTGTATTTCGCTGCTATATGGTCTGTAATAATCCAACTTATGGTTTGTAAATGGTTTGTAAACTTATGTTATTGTAATCCTTCTGCTATTTTACTCCGATGTATATTATTTGTATAAAACTGTTGTAATACTGCAATGTCTCTTTGTAATGATTGATCCTGCTCGGAGAATCGTAGATAATTCGGGATTTACCCGACAGACCTTTTAAGTTTTATGGAACACATTCATGGTTATTTGAAGTCTGTTTAGACAATAATCATGCGTGTGGGCCATAGGATTTAGGAGGTTCTGCCACAACCTCGACGAGCAGCCTCATGCTGCTGATGAACGCGTCCACGGAAGCCACGGTCAGGGGTGACCTCGGAGCAGTACTCCGCGCGTCCGCGGCGGCTGAGGTCGTCGGGTGGCCATCGTGATCGGCCACGCCCGAGGCAGAGGCACCCGCACAGGAGGGAGACAGTGCTGCGGTGTTGTTGGTGGCCGTGGTAGCCTCACCTCCGAGATCGACCGCGTCCAAGTTGCTGATGGAGCTGAAGAAGGCGCCCACACAGGACACAGGGGAGGAGGGTGCATCCTCAATCTCCCCCGGCTCCAGGCTATGAGCCGAGCCAACGCCATCGAGGTCGGCCCCATCTGTCCTAGGCGCGGCCGGTGCGGCCTGAGCTGACCAAGCGGCCACCGAACCCTCAACCTGGATGCTAAGGGAGGTTTGGCCAGCCAGCTCGACGTCATTGCAGTCTGCGAACCAGTCCGAGCGCTCGCTGGGTGGGGGGGCACTGGGTGGAGCGGCCATCATGTAGCAGGATGGGGGCGAGGTTGAGGAAGCTGCCCACGATCCCCGATCCCGGTGAAGGGCTTGATCTGCGAAGCAGGATGGATGGGGAGAGCTCGTCGATCAGCCTGGCCCACTGCCGGCTGGGCGATGGCCGAGACGGCCCCCCCGGCCGGCGCGTGCAGGGAGGCGACACGGTCGCGCACTGGGGAGAAGCAGGGACGCTGGATTGGGCAGCGCACGTCCCCGACACGAATGGAGCCGCAGAGAGTCATCTGACGATAGCCCGGGTGGTTGCCGTTGTAGTTGTTGTCGCGGTCGTCGTCCAACTCCCTATTCCAACGTTCGGATGCCGTCTCCGCCGATGAAAGCCTCCGATGGCGCGGCACCCTACGCGTAGGCCACCGGCCTCCGTCGGTGTTCATCGTCGAGCGGCCGCGCTTTGCTCCTACCACAAAGGAGGTGACCGGGAAAGGGCATGACGCGGTGTGGTGGCCCTCTGCCCAGCAATTATAGCACTTCGTCGGCATACTGCAAGCCGCCCGGAGGTGCCCACTGCTGAGGCAGTTGAAGCAGAGGCCCCTCAGGCCCAGTGACACTGGCTTAGGGGGGCGCGGTGGAGTACGGGAGCGGCCGATGCGGCAGCTCTGTACCTGATAGAAGCCGTCGGTGTCCAGGGCGCCCTGCTCCAGAGGTGGGTGCGTCGTGGGTGAGCGGTTCCCCCGAGGCGGGCGTTGCGGCGGTGCAGGATGGGCCTGCCGCGTGTCAGCCATGGAGCCAGCGGGCCTACGGCGAGACCGGCATTGACGGCGGCCCCGATGGTGCCTCTTCTTGTGGTCCAGCTCCACCATCGGGACCTTGCCCCTGTCCGATGAGTGCGGTGGCGGAGGTGGCAGCGGTGGCGGTGAGGGAGCCCCCTCCGACTCGGACTCCGAGCCCTCCGAGTCAATGAGGGCCATGCGGCCATCGGGACCGCGGCCGAGGGCGTCGAGGAGCATGCCGGGGGACTCCGCCTCGAAGGCCTCCTCCACCTCATCGGCCCAAGATCGACGGGAGGGAGAGCCCCTCCCCATGGCGGCGCAGATCTCAACTCCGCAGATGCAGTTGTGGAAGGCGAGGCCTATGGTAGGGGCAGACGTGGTGATGGGGGTGGTGGATGTAGAGGGAGCAGAGGCCGGGGCAGGTGGAGACCTCGGCGGTGACGGCAGCGTAGGAGTCACGGCCGGGATGACATGTGGATCTCCTGCGGCAGGGCCGCTCACGGAGCTAGAGCTGTACGGGTGGTTGGCGCAGCTGATGGGGGAGGCGGTGGCAGGGTGGATCTGCGAGGGGAGCTTAGGACGGCGGGGGATCTGGGGCGGCGGCGGGATGGCGATGGGCGGCTCCGTCATCACCCATGGAGGGAAAAAGTTGAGGCTATAGAGTTTCAGCTTCCTTCGTCCATATTGGTACATTGAGGGGTGCCAGAAAGTGAGTATTGACTCACGTCCGTACTCCGTATAAAATACACGAGCCACGACCAGCAATGGGTTGCGTATGCTAGACCCTTCTTCTACCTCGCACTGCCTCCTGTGCCACCTCCCTCGCCATCGACTCTGACCCCACCGTCATTCCTGCTCCTCCTCGACCCCGCCGGCGGCCGTCTTCTTCCCCCTCCCCCCTTCGGCCATGGAAGGATCGAGGAGTAGTAGAAGGAAGAGGAGGGGGAGAAGGAGCAACTGGCCTACCTCGCCGCCGGGGAGGTCACCACCACCGAGGAGAGGGGCTGCGCCCAGAGAGGGGTGGAGGGGCGCCGCCAGGGAGGGGCGCCACCGGGGAGGGGCACAGCAGGGAGAGATGACGACGGACTTGGAGAGAGACGACAGCGACCTCCTTCTCCTTCCTCTCCGGGTCCTCTCCGCGCTCCCACTTGTTCACTAAGACGCGTTTAGCTTGCTTCTCCGGGTTAGGGTCACGGAAAGCAGCTTTTGCCGCGAGCCTGTCACTACGGCGAGGGACCAAGTTAGCGGGCCCCCGGCGCGCGGCGCGTGGTGCTGGCGGTGCTTGTAGGAGACTTTCTTGTAACGGCAGCTGAATGGAGTTGATGAAGAGGGCCCCGACGTCGATGTCGTCCGTGGCTGCTACCACGACGTCAAGGGGCCATGGACATTGTCCTGCATGGCAAGTGCCCTATTGATGGCCGCAGGAGGAACGCCATCGTTATCCAGTTGTCGGGCCGCTACTGCAGCATCAATGGAGGGAACCACACCATCCGCCCTTGGCGCCTCAGCATCCGTGAGGCTAAGCATAGCCATCCAAGGCAGCGAGTGGTCCTCCGCTACCACGGCGTCGACGTTGTCAGTGCCTACAACCATGTCGTCGATAGGGCGGTCGTCACCGTCCGCCCCCAACACCTCATCATCCGCGAAGTTGAGCTCAAACAAACATTGGTGGTTCGGGCAAAAAAACATTGGTGGTTCGGGCTAAAGTCCAAAAAAGTCTCATGTTGCTACTGTGAATGGCCAACTGGTTTTGCACTTGGAACTGACTGTTAGTATGTGTAATTGACCAGTGCGAGAGTCTAATACCGCTCTGGAAACAGACGATGACATAATAATAAGTAAATCTTTGGGTCACAAGTTATTTAGGTGACCATAAGATATAACGCATCGACGGTTATTATTGGCTCGCTCGCCGCATACAGGTATCCTGTTTTCGGCGGGTGAGCGCGACATGTGAACAAATCGGGCTGTGGCCGTTGCTGTCACGTCGCTCACCTCACAGACCGCTACGTCGAGTGTCCAATTTGGCGCGTTCCGGGCTCCGGCACGACGGGAAAGAAGAGGCGTCGTCTCAAGCGTACGTGAGCCAGCAAAGAACGCAAGTGTGATTCGATCCTCTCGGGCCTCGGCGATCGCCCGTCTCGCTCGCGTGTGCTGTGCCGCAACGCAACTCGCAGCAGCAATCACGTTCACGTCGTCATCGTATCGTGCGTGGGCCATGACGTAAACTGCTAACATTACTCGTGCTCAACTCAACAGGCACGTGTACGAACGATCGAGCGAACCCTGCTGCGCCTATCGTAGCCGGGAAGCACAGAAAAAGCATACGTATACTGCCTGTGCCTTTTCGCGATGCTGGCGCTTACGTGGATGGATAAGGGCAACGCAAGGAGACGGATGTGTCGTCATGCGTCTAGTTGACAAATCGGATGAAGTGATCGTGGCGCTTTTTTCGTCTCAGCCAGTGACACCTCACACATGGTGCTCCGTACCACTATATGGTTTCACAGGCAAAACCAAACCAAACCGCCAGCCAGCAAACAGTGCACGTACTACGTATTCTGGGCCACTTCGTGCTCTGCCTCTCGTGGCAGTGGCGAGGACGGGAAAGGAAGCTGCACTTGCATGTCGGCGGTCGACGGACGGTTAATAACACCGACATCCGGTCCGTTCCAGGCCGCAGCATCTTCCGCACACCGGATCACCGGCACACAGGGAGGGACTGTGCATGCTCACCGACGCCGTTGGCAGGGAGCCGGCAGGCCTTCATTCAGATCTGTGACGCGCGGCCTCCCGCCGTCCCTGGACAGGCCGCGGACAGCGACCCGCGACGCCACGCGCGCCGCGCAATCGCGGGGAGGACCCCGCAAAAATCTCCATCTCCCTCCCCGGAGCAAGAGCACCCGCGCCGGAGCGCCCGGAGCCGTCAGATGATTTCCGGTTCGGTTGCTGCGGTCTGGTTGTCGGCCACGGCGCCACACCGAGTCCGAGTGGCCCAGTGGCAACAGGACAGGAAAGCAAGCCTGTATCAACTCTGTTGTCAGGGAAGGAGAAAAGCCTTGTGTTCGGTGCAGTCATGGTTCGGTGTTATCGGCACATAGGAGTATGCACTATGGAGTGCCGTGGAGCATGGTGCATGCACACTAGAGAGCTCCGGATTCTGTCTTTTTTTTGAGAGAGAAATGAGATGTGTTTTTTTAGAGTCTGATTCTGATCTGAAACAAACGGTCGGTGGACTGAACGTCTTCTTGGGATAAGTAATCGTGCTCCCGAATTTAAGTTACGGATATAAACAACGAGGGCTAATTGTGTAACTGCCCCCTCCTTTGAAGCCTAATTGCTCATTTGCCCCTATTTTATAGACTTCGCTCGTTTACCCTATTTTTTCGAAATGAAGTCACCGTTTGCCTCCGATTTCACCTTTCGTCAGGTGGTAAAAATTTTAGGCCCAAAAATAATATTTGCGAAATAGGAAAAAAGAAAAAAAAAGACTAAATTACACCTGGTCCTAAACGGACATATCTCTCCATTCTCTCTCTGCTCGCGACATTTAGTCGCTTCAGCCGTCCTCGACCGGCGGCTTCAGCATTCGGGCGGCGCGAGGGTTTGGAGCGAGGCTGGCAAGGGCAGGTGGCGCGTCGGGTAAGCGGATCCGGCGGCGTGGTGCGTCTGGCGGGCGTCCGCGCGGGCCGGCGTCGGGCGGACGGGAGCCGCGCGTGCGTTGGGCGGACGACACTCGCTGCCGCGTCGGGCGGCCGGGGCTCGAGAGCGCGTCGGGCAGGAGGCTAGGCGTGTGGCGCCTACGGACAGATGGGGGGCCGAGAGCGCCGTCGCGGCAGGCGGCCGGGCACATCGCGCCTACTGTTCGAGGAGTGCTACGGGCGGGCACGTTGAGCAGCGAGGTATACGGCCAGCGCAACATCCAACGACACACCTCTTGCTGCGACATGGAACCGATTGAGTAAATTTCTTGGGCTCCATCCTTTGCGCAATAGTTTCATGGCTGCTCGGTCAGGTCTGTAGGATGAGCATTGAGTTTCCTTGCTATGGTTTGTAGGTCAAATAAGAACCAAACTAAACTTGTTGTTCTAGTTCGGGCACACTAGAGTATGCCCGATCGGGGTCCAAAGCGTTATAGACACAGGAAAACCTTGACCATATTTGTTGACAGAAATGATTGTACCTTCCTGGAAGTAGTAAATTTCGTTGGTGAAAGCTTTGTTTGGGGTTCAAGGCAATACATATCTCTGTGGCGGGCACTAGAGGAACATCTTTCTGAGTGGTTTGAGGATGATTCTATTGAGATTGCAACCAATGAACAGCTTTCTGAGTGGTTTAAGGTCAACAAAGACAAGGGGGGAGTCCGCATTGCTGCTCAAATCAATGTTTTTGAAGGACCATTGCAATGCTCACCAACCAAGCGCAGGCTTCACCCTACTGTCAGGAACCTTCTGAGTACTGCACCTATTGATTTGGATCCTTTCATAGATCCAACATAGTCCACTCAGCCTACTCAGCCTGCCAAGAAAGACAAGAAGGTCAAGAAGGTAGACAGTAAAGTCTCAGTTGATGTACTGAGTCATAGCAGTTATGACTCTGATTTGGCTGCATCTTCTGACTCTGAATTAAATACATTTTCTAACTCTGATTGCTCTGACACTGATTATGATCCTGCTCATGAAATACTTGCTGATGATGACAATGATGATGAACCTTTTTTCTCTTACGATGTTGATGCTCCAAATGTGGTGAACTAGGACATACAACAAAGAAGTGCCAAGGGGGGCCGACTGCAAGGGAGCAAAAGACGAGAGAAACGCATGGAAATGCATCTGAGGTGGAGAGCAATGACCCTCCTACTACTGGTTCATCCAAGTAAGTCATACCATGTGTACTTGTTTATTATTTTTAATGATTTGAACATACCACCTAATGTGTTTTTCACCATCCTAAAAGAATTGCTGTAAGTAATATTGGAGGAGGACCATAAATTAGGACAAGTGGAGGTACAAGTTCATCACATACTAAAACAACCAAGTATGTCACTTCTTTACTTTACTTAAGAAGTGATGGTGGCACTCATGTTGGAGGAGGGAGACCACCAACTGGAAGGGAGAGAGGAAGTGGAAGAGAAGCGGAAGAGGAGGAGGAAGCGGAAGAGGAGGCCGAGGCAGAGGAGGAAGGCTTGCTGCATTTCTCAATGTGTATAATTGATCACTTGGGATATGTAATAATTAGTGGATATTTGGCAGCGTATGTGCTAGGCCATGTATGACCTGAACACATACATTTGCATGTGGTGACTTTATTTTGGTACGTTTGGCTGTGATGATGATGATGCAAATATTGCGCTTTAAATCTTATTTGGATCCCTCTTCACGTGTTGTGCAAATATTGGTCTTATATATTGTGTAAATATTATGTTTATATATTGTACAAATATTATGCTTATATACTATGCAAATATATATTATCATTTGTCCAACATAAAGCGCACAGTAAGCCTATACATAAAAATTCGGATTGATTCTTGGGTCATTCATACCAGGGGCATTTTGGTCTTTTCAATACTTAACAACGTTAAGTCCACTTAACGGGACAAGGACAACTGAAGCCTTCTTTTGAAAAAATAGAGACAAACGAGAAAAGTTAAAAAAACAAAAATAAACGAACAATTAGGCTTCAAAACAGGAGTAGTTACGATTGGTCAAACATCGATACCTAGATATGCGTAGTGGAAATGAAAGCATAAGCATCTGCGACGACTAAGACGTCTGTTCCTTCCACCGTCTCAGCGTATCGTGCACCATTTATATCCGGATAAGCGTATCAATTCATCTTCATCGTCAGAAGAAAAAGAAGGAAAAGAAAGGGGTAAGCGTGTCGTCCCTGCACATATACTTCCGTGCAGTTAGTTACTTCTAGAGCTAGAGGTAAAATAAAGTCTCGAAGAAAACGTGCAGTGCAAACCCACACATGTTACAGACGAAGTCAGTTACTCCGTCGAGGGCGACCTCTGAATTGCCGCTACTGCACCTTCCTAGTGCTTTCGAGACGTCGTGGTCGATGGCTCGGCTCCGCAAAGCAACGCCGCAACTGCTGATCTGATCTGTGATCGATCGCGCCGTGAAAGCGACGGCGGCCCGGCCGGCCTGTATGATTCACGCGCCATAACTCTACTGCTTGCTTGTCTATTTCACTTCTGCCATCGACGTAGCGGTGCACGTACAGCTACTGAGGTACATACAGCTCTGAACTGAAGTGAACTGAGCCTGCCGAGCGTGCACGGGGGATAGCGACGACGCCGTCCTCTGCAGGTCCATTAAAATTAGTTCCTCCTGCTGGTCGCTTGTGGCTCTCGATCGCCGAAGAGGGCTTTTAATCATCTTGAATTGAGATGTCGACTTGGGCCGGGGCTGCAACACGAACAGCTAACTAGTGGCAGCACTGCAACAGCGACGTGTGACAGTATTTACTCTGCTCTGCCCCAGCGATTTTAGCTGAACGAATAATCCCACTCGCTAATCCCGCACCATATCTGTTGCGCCGTAGTGTGTGATTCTGATCATCTACTGCGTCTGTATGCGTATTAGTATTACGACTTGAATAGTAGCAACAGCGTCACAGTCGAGTTACGTTGTTATCACCCGTCAGCGTGCCATGGCTCAAACGGTCACAGATGCAGACGACCAAAGTTGGCCGTGAGCGGACAAAGGACGTCAGTGCTTTGGTGGCTTGTAGGCCATGTTCTCTCTTTTGCTGTGATGGTAGTTTTGTCGTTGTTTCCGTGTAGGGCGGTTGTTTTTCTCGGTGCATGATTTTTTTTTTCGATTTTTCGTGGTGCATGGTATTGCAAATTTTTTTCCTCGATTCATGCATGCCCAACAAATTTTCTGTGTGTGAATTAAAAAAAAGGCTCTTATGAACACGCGGCAATTTTCTGACAACCTTAGTTTGACCTCTCGTATATTAACAATCCTGGTCCTGAACTCTCCAGGTGATCCCCATCCCTTCGGCCATCATGCTATGCTTCTGCCATGTGGGCCTCGAGGACCGCCCTTGTGCCTGTACGTGAATCCATGTGCTTCTCTGGCTCCTTGGTGGGCTCACCACTTGTCCCCCGCTCGACGCACTACCGTCACGGCGCCAGCCAAATAATCCCAAACGCAAATAAAGTGCGCTTAGACTTGGAGCTGTTTTTCTTTTTTTTTTCAAATCATGTGATCATGTGGCTGAGAACGCGTCAGCTCAAAATTTCTCCTAACCCGGTTTACCCGAACAACACACTCCACGTTTTTCTGAATAAAAACACACGAGAACGGCACCGACCGTGCGCATTGTTTCATTCAGCGAGACGCTCCAGCGTCCGCCCTCACAGCCTCTACTAACCAACAATGACACGTGGGGTCCGCGTGTGGGCGGGGCCACCTGTCTGTGTCCCGGGATGGGCCTGCGGTGGCGTTTCCATTTTTGTTTGGCGTCTGGCGTGGACGACGCTGGTACTGGGACGGCAGGAGCAACTCGAGTACCGAGCAAGCAAAGCTCAGCTGCACTCTTCCTTTTTGCACCCTGGGTGAGGCCGTAAATACAACTTGACCCTCTACGCAGTGGAGAGCTGCTCGATGCTCGGCGTGCTCGCGGTCGACATCTGTAATTCCAATGCAACACGCTGAAAAGCCTGAAAGCAAACTTGCTTGTTCAAGAAAAGGGCGACGCTTTTATGTGACTGCAGATAATGATAAAGAACCTTCAATGTAAGGATTTAAAATTTTCAGAGAGTTGCACAAAATACCCAGCTGAAATTTGACTTTCTAGATTAACGAGTCAAAATCAATTCCGAGGAGAGACACTCTAACTTCGATTTGTTCTAGATAAACAAACCATGACCTTTTTACAAGACTAACTGTACCTGTCGCTGAACACGAATACTACAAACAGAGCAAATCGTTTTTGACTCGTCGCCGTCGTCGGAGCCAGTTCGCGGTCAGCCTCGGAGCCACCAGAGTACAGACCGCTGCCGGTTTCTTTCGGCGTGCAATACTCCGGCGCTCCGGGGTTCCCGCCGCAAAAACGTCCCCACGCAGCTGCGTCGCACCTAACCCCCTCCCCGTCCGCCTATAAAAGCCGGCTCGCCCCCTCCCGCTCCTCTCTTCTCCCCGTCTCCATTTTTTTCCTCCCATTGATTTTGCATTTTAGCCCCTCAGGAAGCTCCGATTTCACGTCCGGCCCGCCGCCCCCGGTTCCGTTCGTGCTCTGCTCCGATCGAGCGCGCCGCCCCGTGGGGGACCGCTGCGAGGCCTCTCGTTCGGCGGGTGTGGTTCTCGGCTCGGTTCCGTTTCTTCCCGCACAAATCTCGCCTTTTTTGGTTCAGATTTGGCCTCTGGGCGCCCGTCTGGGTGTTTCTCGTGCGTTTCGGCTTTGGTTTCGCCGATTTGGTGCCGGATTCGGTGGGTTCGGGCCGCGTTGCCTGGATCTCGTGCGCTGGTCTGGCGGTAGGAGCCCTCAGATTGGGGATTTCCTTGCTGGAGGAAGCTTTTCAAGGGAGCTTAGTAGCTGCCTTTGGAAGCAGGAGCAGTTCTTTCAGTCTTTGAAGGTTTCACCGTACGCGGTGGAGCGCGATTAGCTTGAGGAGTAGTCTGGCAGGCTGGTTTATTGCTTGGGGTTTTGGGTAGATTTCGTGTACTGGTGAGCAAAGTTTGTGTGTCAAGTCTGGTGGTGGAAGCCCTCAGGTTGGAGATTTCCTCCCTCAGGACGCCGAAGCAGCACACCGGCCTTGGAAGGAATTTCCTGCCATCCAGAGGTTTGCACTTCCTCCTCCTATGGCAAATCTAGATTACCCTTGCTAATTGTCTTGCCTTGTACAGTTGTACTGACTAGTATTGGTTGCTGATTGAGTCTTTGTTGTGAAATGTCAGGCTGCCGATTTCCTTCCTCTCGGGAAGGAAGTAAGGGCTTTCTTCTAGAGGAGCTCTTCCCGTTCCTTAAGTTTGTGGGCCGTGGCTATTTAATCTTCATCTGCATCCCCAAGATATTCACAATTCTGTGAGACTGGGAACTCCGGATTTGGTTTGGACCCCAAGGTGTTCTGGGAATGGGGAACCAGTGCCCAAACGGGACCCTTGGGAGTGACTACTACAACCGCCCAGTGTCTAGGTTCGCTGATGGATGCCTCGAGGATGATCGCTACTCTGACTTGAAGAAGTTTGACAAGCCATGGCCTGAGGTGAACTCATTTAAGCCCACTGCTGCTGGTATTTTGAAGAGAGGATTGGATCCGACGTCTATCACTGTGCTTGAAAGGAAGACGGCGGACCTAAGGGAACATTATATCATTGGTCGGAGGCTTGGTCAAGGCCAGTTTGGGACAACGTACCTCTGCACCGAGATCAGTACAGGGTGCGAGTATGCATGCAAGACCATCCCAAAGCGCAAGCTCATCACCAAGGAGGATGTTGAGGATGTGCGCCGTGAGATCCAGATAATGCACCATTTGTCAGGGCACAAGAATGTCGTTGCCATCAAGGATGTATATGAGGACAGCCAGGCGGTGCATATTGTGATGGAGCTCTGCGCTGGTGGGGAGCTCTTTGATCGAATTCAGGAGAAGGGACATTACAGCGAACAGAAAGCTGCAGAGCTTATAAGAATCATTATTAGCATTGTGGCTATGTGCCACTCACTTGGGGTTATGCACCGTGATCTAAAGCCAGAGAACTTCCTCCTTCTGGATAAAGAAGATGATCTGTCAATAAAAGCTATTGATTTTGGTTTATCTGTGTTCTTCAAACCAGGTAGAACATCAAATTTGATATGTAGCAAGACATTCTTTATTTTATTGCTATTTTGATCCAACAGATTAATGCATGACCTATGCATTGTACTGTCTCATTTGATCTGAAATTCATGCAATTCTTACTTCGGTAGTGTTTTTGCTTATTATATAGAATACAATAGACTAGATAGTTATGGCATGCTATGCTCCATGCTCCTGTTTGTCAAGGCTTATTGTTTTTTACCAGACTTGGTTCATTTCGATCAGTTTTGCGTTCTACGTGTGATTTCTGAAGGGATTCTGGATTAAACCTTGATTTATTTTTATTCTAAACTGCAGGTCAGGTTTTTACTGAGCTGGTTGGAAGTCCATACTATGTTGCTCCCGAGGTACTGCACAAACGGTACGGGCCAGAAGCGGATGTGTGGTCAGCTGGAGTGATACTCTATGTCTTGCTTAGTGGGGTGCCACCTTTTTGGGCAGGTTACTTCTATTCTCAGGTGTTATATTAAGCCATTCAGGGCAACTATATTTCCGAATTGCTAATCAACATGATTTTGTTTTACCAGAGACGCAACAAGGTATATTTGACGCTGTCCTGAAGGGGCACATTGATTTTGACTCGGACCCGTGGCCTAAGATATCTGAAAGTGCAAAGAATCTCATAAGAAAGATGCTCTGCCCTTGTCCTTCAGAGCGTTTGAAAGCCCATGAAGTATTACGTAAGTATATCTTAAATCTTTCTTGCATCTTCAGTCAATCCAGTTGCTGCTGTCCAGCTGTTAGCTCTGTTTGCAGCATAGGTTCTGCTCCATGAATTGTTTTAGGAATCACCAAATTCATAGCTCTTACTGGTGAAACTAAATATATGCATATGCTTGCCAGGCCATCCTTGGATCTGTGAAAATGGAGTGGCCACTGATCAGGCTCTTGATCCCAATGTTCTCTCTCGGCTCAAACAATTCTCTGCAATGAACAAGTTAAAGAAGTTGGCTCTGAGAGTGAGTATTTTATTTACTTCACTACTTTCATATTTATATTGCAATCATGATCATGCATGTTTGATTGAACTTTGTACGCGTTTTTGTTGTGCCGTATCATTTGTCCCTTTTAGATCTGAAAATGTTTTAAACTTTTGGCTGCATATGTATTAGCATCTTCTGGTAGACAATTGCCTTAATATCTCATTTGGACTCTACCTTACAAATATTAGAGTCAAAGCTACATACATATTCCGATTAACACAATAATTCGTACATGATAAAAGTGGTCATGGATGCAGTTAGTTTCTTCCATATGAGCTACAGTGTTTTCAGGCTGATCACCCTGATTTTCTTCACTCTACATGGGGATAAAATGCACTAATTATTCTGGGTTTGGCATTCAGTTCAAAAGACTGGAATATGCACTGTAACATGTTGGGTTCAATTTTGTTTTTGCCTTGGATTATGCATTCTGCAATTGTCGGTTATGTCAACAAAAGCTGTATGTTTCTCTGATACCCTATGTACCTCCAGGTGATAGCGGAACGGCTTTCTGAGGAGGAGATTGCTGGGTTAAGACAAATGTTCAAGGCAGTGGATGTGCAAAATAGAGGTGTAATTACTTTTGGTGAACTTAGACAAGGTTTAAGTAGATATGGTACTGAATTGGAGGATAGAGAAATTTGTGATATAATTGAAGTGGTAAGTGTAATTAGTTGCCTTTAATTTAAATTTTAGTAACCAAAACATGCATTTGTGTTACATGATCTGCTGTTAGCCTATCGCAATGCATTTTTCCAGCACCTAAGGAAAAGTACCTAACAATGCATTTATTACATAATAGCAACTTCTACTCTTGTATGTCATCCATCTGTTTTTAGATAATATCTGTTCCATTGAAGTGCTTCAGCTAAAATTCCTGAACCTTTCGCAGGCTGATAAAGACAATAATGTGACCATCAATTATGAAGAGTTTATCGCCGCAACTGTGCCTCTTAACAAAATAGAACGTGAGGAGCACTTGATGGCAGCTTTTACTTACTTCGACAAAGATGGAAGTGGTTATATCACAGTTGACAAGCTTCAACGAGCTTGTGGAGAACATAACATGGAGGACACTTTCCTTGAAGAGATAATTTTAGAAGTTGACCAAAACAATGTAAGTTGGTTGTCTTACTTTAACCATCGTATCGTACTAATAGCAAAAGAGTTTTAGTAGTACTGCACATCACTTAGGGTACCTAAACATGTCGACCTCATTCTAGTCATGTGGGGTTCCATTGTAGGAAAACATTGCAATGGTTCCTTATCCTGAATGATATTTTACTTATAGAATATATAAAGTTATAAACACCTTTGGTGGCTGGGCATCAACCGTCACACGTAACTCACAGCTGTCAATTTCAGCTACCATAATGTATAAAAAAAGGTAAATATACTTGGTGACAGCACAGCTATTGCCAATCCAATGACAGCATTCACCTTTTGATCTTGAATTTACTTGTAAGAATTCTCATACCCGATAAGTTTCCTTTGGTTGGCTATTTTTTAGCAAGTGGCATGAGAAATATTGCAGCTACCATAAAGGATAGAAAAAAAAGTAAATATACTTGGTGACAGCGCAGCCATTGCCAATCCAGTGACAGAGCATTCACCTTTCTGATCTTGAATTTACTTTTGAGAATTCTCATGCCCAATAAGATTCCATTGATTGGCTATTTTTAGCAGTTGACCTGAGAAATAGGCAGTATATTACAGAATTATAAGACCTGGATAATATATGGTGAAAACCACGCTACAGTTTTAGGAGTACCAAGTACCAACAATGCCTCTGCTGAGTTCTATCGTACTGTTTAACTAATGCATGTGCTGATGTTCCTTGTATCTGCTCTTCAGGACGGTCAGATTGACTACACCGAATTCGTAGCCATGATGCAAGGCAACAAAGTTGGACTTGGGTGGCAACCAATGGAAACCACTTTGAATGTAACCTTGAGAGATGCACCTCAAGTACACTGTCACTGATGCACTCGCCATGTACAGATTTTGTTCTCTTCTCTATTCATTGTTTCTCCACGACCTGAATTCGGGTCGACATGACATGTACGAGAA
The DNA here is from genome assembly GCA_023333625.1 of Bothriochloa decipiens. Classification (NCBI taxonomy): domain Eukaryota; kingdom Viridiplantae; phylum Streptophyta; class Magnoliopsida; order Poales; family Poaceae; genus Bothriochloa; species Bothriochloa decipiens. The sequence continues at coordinate 3,469,998 of CM041629.1, forward strand.
GAGAGCAAATCAATCAATTCATTTAGTAGTATTTATCCCAAATAAGTGTGATCTGGCAAGTAGTATATAGTTTGTCATGAGAGACACTAGTATATATATAGTAGTCGTATATTGGTTTATGTAGCTGGTGATCCTGTCAAGCGATTCAATCAAAATACCAAAAGATGTGCATTCAGTTTGTTCGTTTTGTTACAGGATGAATGAAGATTAAGGAAATTCTTATTTCTGATGTCATGCCGCTTCGAAATGTGCCAACACAACACTGCAACAGATTTATCATCCGGTTTTAGCGGTCAATGCTGGAGTAAGTGATCATTTTGTGCTTACGCGCTACGCCTGCTGGGGCATGTTCTGCCAGCTTCTGTCTTTGGGCTCCATGAACCAGTTGGCAGTTGCTACGCACGCTGCGGCAAACCAGTTGCTTAGCAGCCAGAATAGCGAAAGGCAGTCGGCAGAGCCGGATGCACGAGACGCTTCAGCCTACCAGCGGATGTAGTCTGAACGAAACCGTGGGTGAGGTCGTAGGTGGTAAACAGCGGACGCTGCTAGGCTGCGCAGGCGACCCCGTGCTCAAAGGCACGTTTTGGGTCTGATGAAGACTGAACAATTTACTGTGCGGTTCTGGAAATTCAGAGCCAACAAAAGCTCCATTTAAACGGGACAAACAGCCAAATAAATAGAAATAGTCTATGCATTTAAACAATTGGAAACACAGAGAAATGTCCATTTACACGGAATAAACGGCCAAATAAACTGGTGTAATCGTCAAAATGATTGTTAAGACGAAGAGTGCTGAGACTAGACAGCCAAGAAGGCACTAGGCAGTGTGCCCAATTTCATTTGGCTTGTCAAGCAGCGCGTTTTGTTCTTTGTTCTGTGATGACAGTGTATGGGGTATGGCCAATTGGCCCTTCCTATTTATCTCTTTTCTTTTCTTTTTTAGATTACCTTCCTGTTTATCTACGTACTCTACATAGAATCCGGCCGAACCTGGGTGAAGACATTGGTCCAAGTCAAGCGGTTTCCGACACCCGGCGCTCGTGGGCGGCAGCGATCTCCTGCGAAACAAGAGCAAGCAGTGCAGGGTTATTCTCTAAACCTCACACTAGACTTAACTAAACGTCTGTCGATCGATTGAACGGCCCTTGCCTTGACGTCTCCGTCCTTGGACAGAATACACCGCGACGTGACGGCGTTGCCTCCGCCCAGAACCCAGCCGACCTCGCACAGGAATTCGCCGTCGCCGAGCTCCCTGAACGCGCTCCACAGCTCCATCGGCAGCGTCACGACGCCCTCCGCGTCCCTCAGCAGCTTCCTCGGCTCGTCAGGCGACAGCTCCGCGAACTTTCCCTGCTCATTGATCAGAATTCAGATACAACCTATCCATTCGTCAGTGAAAATCTGGCTCAATAACGCGCTGATCAATCACCAGCGAGAGCTCTACTCTCTGCTCACCGTCTCGGGGTCGAGTTCTCCGGAGAACCTCGCGGCGGCGGCGTCCGTGGTCTCCCACAGCCCGATCACCTCGGCGACGTCGAGCTTCTCTCCCGCAGCGAACGCGGTCTCCCCGACGGCGCAGCCGCCGAGCTGCTCGCCGTCGCTGAACGGGCCGTACCACTGCTCGGCGAAGACCTTGACCCCACGTAGCCGCGCCTCCCTGCCGAGCGCGACGGTCTGCACCACGCGGACCCTGCCGGCCTCCTGGGCGGGCGCGTCGGGGCGCACGACGCAGTGCTCCACCTCGAGCACGGGCGCGGGGCCCCTGGGCCAAGCGGCGACGTAGGACCCCGCTGCGGCGTACGCGAAGGCGGCGGCGGAGGCGGCGTGGCGCTGGTGCGAGGTGTGCACGGTGGCGGCGTCGGCCTCGCACCCTACCGTGGGGAGCAGACGGACCAGGCGGTAGTGCAACGCGCACGGCGCGGCCGGGTCCGCCAGTGTCGGGCACTGCGTCTGCCAGTCCACCACCGCCACGCCCCACTCCCGGTACGCCTCCGGGACCACGTTCTCCGGCAGCTCCACGGGGTCGCCGGTCGCCGTGAAGTCCGCGCCGTAGCCGTCCCACTCGCCGGACACCCGCGCCGCGAACTCTGCCCACTTGCTGTTATCTGCGCGCCCGCGCTTGAGTTGCTCTTGTACACCATGCATCCATCAAGTTAGTTACGTGTATATAATATATCCGGCAGAATATAGCTTTTGCATTGGAGGGTGTGCCGTTATGGCAGTGATGTTTACTCTGTTTTTCTTTCGGTGCAATGTGTTCTTGCTTTGGACTAGCATCATCTTACGAATAATTCGAAGGGGAAAAAAACATGTGGACAGAACATTCGATGAACATGCTGCCAGCTTGTGAGTTCCACCGTTCCAGCAGGAAGAAAAGACGTGACGGTGAGAGCGTAACCTGGCGGCGCGCCGGCGGTCGTCGCAGTGTCGGTGGCAACGGCGCTGGAGGTCTCGGGAGAGACGACTCCCAGTCCCGTTCTCGCGGGCCGCCTCCACGGCGATGGCAATAAGGACGCTGCGGCCGACGGCGGGAGAAGGGCGCGGTGGTGGTGACGCGCGTCGGTGAGGGGCAGCGGGAGGACACGGGGTTGCGCAGAAAGAAGCGGCATTATTGGTCGATGGGCTTGGCTTTTCTACGGTCTTGGGATCTTGGCTTGGATTCCTTTCCTCTTCTGGTGGCGGCGTGGCGCCTACTGTGTCGCTGTGTTTGAAGGCGGATAGAGATAAAACATGTGTGGGCGTGGTTGGCACCGAGCTAGTGGTCACCGCGAATCGGGCCTCGCTTTGATGCGCTCTGAGCTTATCGCCGCTGGCGCTGACAGCTCCAGATGCCCCAAGGTGCTCTGCTCACGTCCATGTCGGCTCCGGCCCCGACTCCCATCCCGCTGACCTCCATCGCCGAGCTGCGGCCACACCACTCGCAGCTCATCCGGCTCGGCGTCGCCTCCGACCCCGCCCACGCTCGCCTCCTCCTCACCTTCCTCGCCCGCGACCCGGACTCGCACTTCCCGTACGCGAGACGCCTCCTGGCGCACCACCCGGCCCCGCACCCGGCGCTCTTCAACCCGCTCTTCGCCGCGCTCCCGACGCGCCACGCCGCGCGGCTGCTGGCGCTCATGCTCTCCCTACCGCTGCACCCGGACCACTTCACCTTCCCGCGCATCCTCCCCGGCGCCCAGCCGCTCCACCTGGTCGCCCAGCTCCACGCGCTGCTCCTCAAGCTCGGCTTCCACGCCCACACGCACTCGCTCAACGCGCTGCTCGCCGCCTACCTCGCCAACGCCAGACCCGACCTAGCCTCCCGCGTCTTCCGCGGCGGCGGCGGTGCTCTCGACGTCGTGTCATGGACCACCATGGTCGGCGGGCTCGTCAAGCTGGGGCTGGTCGACGACGCGCGCGAGCTGTTCGACGGGATGCCGGAGCGGAACCTGGTGTCGTGGAACGCGATGATGGCCGGGTACGTCAAGGCCGGGAGGTTCCTGGACGCGCTGGATGTGTTCGACGAGATGCTGGCGCGCGGGGTGGACGGGAACGCCTTCGTCGCGGCGACCGCGGTGGTGGCGTGCACGGGAGCCGGCGCGCGGGCGCGCGGGAGGGAGGTGCACAGGTGGGTGGAGCGGAGCGGGATCCAGATGGACAACAAGCTGGCCACCGCGGTGGTGGACATGTACTGCAAGTGCGGCTGCGTCGAGGAGGCGTGGCGTGTGTTCGAGGCGCTCCCGGCCAGCGGGCTTACGTCGTGGAACTGCATGATCGGTGGGTTCGCGGTGCACGGGCGGGGCAAGGACGCTCTGGAGCTCTTCGGACGGATGGAGAGGGAGGGCGTAGCGCCGGACGACGTCACGCTGGTGAACGTGCTTACTGCCTGCGCGCACGCCGGGATGGTGAGGGTCGCCACTACTTCACCTACATTTCTCAGAGATACGGCATTGAGTCCAAGATGGAGCACTACGGCTGCATGGTCGACCTGTATGGAAGAGCAGGGCTGCTGGACGAAGCCAAGAAGGTTATCCAAGACATGCCCATGGAGCCAGACGTCGGCGTTCTCGGTGCGCTCTTCGGCGCGTCAAAGTTACACGGCGACGTCGATCTGGGCGAGGCGATTGGGTGGCGCGTCATTGAGCTGGATCCCCAGAACAGTGGCCGCTATGCGCTGCTGGCGAACCTCCTCGCCACGGCCGGCCGCTGGGAGGACGTGGCCAGGGTCCGGCGGCTGATGGACGAGCGGAATGTGAGCAAGGAAGCCGGGCGGTCAGTGATCGAGGTCCAAGGTGAGGTCTGCGAGTTCCAGTGCGGTGGCCTCTGCCACCCCCAGGCGGAGGAGGTGTACGCCATGGCCAGGGACATGATGAGGAAGATCAGGGCAGAGGGATATGTGCCCGATACCCGGGACGTGCTGCACGCCATTCCAGAGGAGGAGAAGGAGACGCCATTGCTTTACCACAGTGAGAAGCTGGCCATCTCCTTCGGGCTCCTGCACACCTGGCCCGGCGACACGATGCGGATCACAAAGAATTTGAGAGTCTGTAGAGATTGCCATGAAGCCACCAAGTTCGTGTCTCGCGTCTTTGATCGCGAGATTGTGGTCAGGGATAGGAACCGGTTCCACCATTTCAAGGATGGGCTGTGCTCGTGTAAAGATTATTGGTAAAAAAAGTCTCACCCCTGCACTGAAATAGTTCCCAGACAGTTAATTCCATAATCCGCGTGATGTTATAATAAACTACTAAATCTTAAACACGAAAAGCAAGTTCTTAGTGGCGCAAGTTGAGTTGATTTGATACCTAAGTGTGCAGTTGGAATAGGGTATCCTCCACAATTGTATGTGTGGTTTTCATTCGATTTTCACTTTAAAAAACTGAGCGGGACGCTTGCCTTCTTTTTTCTTTATTCGTCTAATAGAAATCACGATAAACCTTTTGCCGTCCTTTCTAAAAAAAGCAAGTTCTTAGCATTTTTCCTAATCCATTGGGTCACATGACATGAGGAGCTCCTTCTTTAAGCGACGCTTCTGCTATCTTTCTTTAGCTCCTCTCTTTAAGCCACGCTTCTTCTCATCTTTCTTTGAGTCACGCTTCGGCTTCGGCTCGTCCTCTCTCTCTGGTGCCTTCCAGGGGGTATTAGCTTTAATAAGAGACATTCGAGAGCTGCAATATTACATCAGCTGGTAAAACAACTACTGCCAAATTGAATAAGATTAAGGCTACCAATGCTAAAAACATCACATACCCTGATCCATAAAGAGATCAGAAAGCTTGAACGACGCCAAACTTCCAAGAGGACCAACCAAAGCCTCCTTGGTTGGCAAACTAAAGGTTGGGTTCTCCACGACCATATTAATGAAAATCCATAGGTGCCTCTTGACTTCGTGCTCCTCCGTGTTAGCCCTCCAACCTTTCTTGTTCAGGAAACTAGCAACATATTCAGTAATCTGGTTTGACACGTGATCAACATGAGGTCCACCCGCAGAAGTCACAGCTTTGTTCACAAAGCTGACCTGCAACCAAAAAAAAAAAAACGTAAGATGCCACAGAAAACATAAAACATAGTATACAGTACCTAAGAAGCTAGTTGCACAAAAAAACTAGCATCAGCTTACCTGGCCAAATTCCCCTTCTGTCAGACTCACAACCACCTCCACCTGATCATCGAACTTCTCAATGATCCTATAAGAAAGGCAAGCGTGAATTGATTGAAACACAATTCGAAATTGCTAGACAACACACTCAAATTGATGGTTTGTGTAAAACTATCATAAAACCTTGGGATTATGTCTGTTGAATTCCAGGTAGGGGACAAGGCAGCATCAAGATACATATTGACATAGACTAGGAAGCCCAGGAACCTTGGCAGCCTCTTGTCATTAAACGAAATCTGCAAGGTCGTTGGTGCTAGAGTACCCGCAATATCAACAACTCTTCTCCTCATGAGGGCAATGACAACATCATCAAGATGAGTCATGTTGAGCTTGGCAAGGTCAGGCTTGAAGGTGACCTTGGTCCAATTCGCCCCCTTCAAGGAACTTGTAACCTGGGGCTTGGACTTCTTCCCCATATTTTCAGAGAAAATCTACAATAATATTGGGTTCAGACATCAGGCTCCGTATCTGAGTAATAAGGTGGATCTTAACAGGTACTACCTAACAATAAATTCATGCGTCATGCTAGTATCGCATGGTTGATTCCAGATAATATCATACCGTGCTTTCAGAGAATGATATTATCTGGTTAGCTTTTCAGGAAAGCGCGACTGCCGAATCATCTCACCTGCTTGTACTTTCTCTCACGACGTCTGTCAGCGATCTCGACGACGAACTCCGTCGAGAATATGTTGGCAAGCTTGACACCGTAGCTGCTCCTTCCACCGGAGACCTCTTCCACGTTGGTGTCGCAGTTGCTGAGGTGGCCAAAGACCATCTCCGGCACGTAGACGCCCTCCTCCTGGCTGTGGACCTCAACCGGGATCTCGTCCCGGTCTCCGTCGTAGAAGACGGAGATGCGGCACTGAGCGGCGTCGACCTCAACGATGAGGTGGCCCATGGTGGGGTCGTGCTTCTTGTTGTCGGCGGCGTAGACGAGGACCTCGTCGAAGATCTTGTAGAGGCCTGGCACGTAAGTGACCTCGCGGTGCTTCATCCGGCCGCTCTCGTAGACCCAGAGCTTCTGCGTACGCTTCTCGACCGACCCGATGTAGACGTCCGGTTGCGTGAGGATCTCCTCCCGCGGAGTCTTGCCACCTCCGCTCAACAATGGGCTGAGCATGTCGCCGCCACTCGAGGTTGAGCTGTCGCCGGAGGGCCTCGATTGAGGTTCGGTCTTCATGGTCATGGCGGCGCGGCACGGCGGGCGCTAGGTTTTGGTTGGTTTGAGACGCCGAGTAGGGGCGGTTCCTAGAAATGGGGATCGGTTTAAAATATATATATAATTTTACAAACTAATCTTGACATCGAAAAATGCTGCCAGTTGAGTTTCGATGAATCTTAGAAATCCTACTTCTCAATCTGAGAGTTCATGGGGGAGTTGATGGGGGATGAAACGAAATCCTACTTCTCAATCTGAATCTGAATCTAAATCTTAGAAATCCCACTTCTCAATCTGAGAGTTCAGTTCAAGGGGATGAAACGAATTCAGTGTTGGGGAAGGGTTTTGATGAATCTGAAAATTCCAATTTCTTAATCTAGATAGTTTATGGGTATGAACCGAGCTTTGCCGATAAGCATTTCAGCCTTGGGAAGTGACTGGAAACTGGGAGTAAGGAGTTGAGCATGGCAAATATTAGAGCCAGACAAACAGATTTCTTTAGTTTTATCGTGACCGCGCTACAACAGCGAAACTTCGTTTAACAAGCATAGCAAACAGCACAGAGAGAACGAAATGGACATAATCCGGCCATTATGTTGGTTTATACACATGTCACAGTTCTAAATAATATTTCTGACGCATTACAAAATATAACTGATCGAAATTTTGTTTCATATTAATAAGTAATAACACACTATGGTAGAAATAACTGAAAGAGCAAATCCTCAAGCTATTTTGGCTGTAGAGAAGTCCATCTCCGGGTGCTGCCATGGAAGAAAAGGAAATGAATCAAACGCATGAAATAGGATGAGAAGCTAAACCTACATACATATATCAGGAGATGAAGCTGAATTTGTGGCACGACTTACCTGAGACATGAACTTCTTAAGAAGTTCTTGCTTTTGCATTTCATCACTTGCGGGAAGGCCCATCTGCTTCTGGCGCTGGTCAAACTACAAACCAGAACAAAGGATTTTAGCTATTTCCAAGCAGCAGCAGCTCAGATGTGCATCAGGTTCTGCATGTCTTACCATCATCTTCTCCACGGTTTGTCTAGTCTCAGGATCCAAATCAGAGAGTTTGCTGTTCTCGGGTTCCACCTTTTGGGTATCAACTTCAGGGTCACCCTTTATCACAGATTTCTACCACTCCATTTGGTTGTGCTTGGTAAGAAATATGGACAGAGTTTTTCCATCCTCTAAAAAATGTTATCATTAGGCAACCATACTTCTGTCAGTAAGGGGTTTAGGATGGAAGAAAAGCAGGTTCTGATGCAGACAGCCGGCTCAGCAGCTGCAGCTGCAGCTGCAGCCATATAAAGTAGTGCAACCAAGCAGGTGAAAGCCAAGGACTTACCTATGCTCCAGAGGCAGTCATCAACCTTAACTGGCTTATATAGCTCGCCCTGGTAATAAAGAAAGTAACAACAGGAAAAAGTTAGAGCCCATAATATGTATTGTTGTCACGACACATTTGGTTCACCAGAAACATTGTCATCTAAGATGATACGAAACTAACTGTTGTAGCTACTTACATCAATGATAGGTGGCTGTCCCTTCAGGCCAACCTTCAGATGGTTCTTCTTTATATCAAATACCACAATACTTGATTTTATTCCTTGAGGAACAGGAATGGTGATGTTAACCTCTGGCAACTGTTGAGTCCACGAGTACTTCTCCAAATCAAGACCATTGCCAGCATTTGGTTCTGATTATTAGGACAACTAGATATTATATTAGGAGCTCCCATAAAATGCAGAAGTACAAATCACATCTGAAGAAATTGTCTTAGAGATGCAACAATGAAAGAAAACAATGATTAGGTAACCATGCTAGCAATTTCAACTTATATAGTTTCACTTAAAGTGGTACAAACCCAAGTCTCAACTGAACGCTACAGAGAGAGAGAACTTTTGTCGAACTGCAATCGACATTGGACCATCAACCATGGATATTGTAAGGTCAATTAGAAGCTAATAAAGGGCAAATGAATGTCCCCCTACCCCACCCCCTAATAAGGCTGTTATAGGTTCGAACATTTTTTTCCTGCAGCAGCGGAATGCAGTTTGAAAATATCAAGTGGTGTAAGGATACCTAAATCAAACCACATACGTTGATCAGAGCATCAGCCCCAATCTATCTAGCTAACCAATAACTATCCTTATCCTAACTCCACAAAAACTATTCTATCCTAACTCCACAAGGCTAATCCTCCGATTCAGAATATGCTAGATCGGGCTTATAGAAGTTGGAACCACATTTAGCACCGAAATCCCTAAAACTGCAGTACCTAATCAAAACAGGGCAGCAAGGGAATAGAGCACTCACGTCTCACGTTGCCTTCCTCCTTAGCCACCTCCATGTTGTCCTTCTCCACCGAGCTCTCCACCGACCTCTGCCGCCGCCCCTCTTCAGCCGCCACGAGGGCCTCCTCGACGCCGTGTCACAACTCCTGAGCCTGGAGGGGTGTTACTCAAGATGGAGAAGACGTATACGGTAATGTCCGTTTCCTATCTGTTTTCATAAGACAAGAGGCCCAAGCCCAGCCGCCAGTTCATCGTGATGGCACGGGCCCATTTGTTATTTTTTTTCAAAATGAAAATAATGTCCGAGGTAAAACAAGGTACAAATAAATTCGGTTTGGGGCCTGATTTATGCTTCAAATCGCGGTGGGACGTCTCCGTGGCTGGTTGCGGTTGCCGCATCCTGTTTTAACCTTCCTCGGTTCAGTTTGTTTTTTTATTATGAGCTTTGAGATTTTTTTTCAATTATCCTTTCAATTTTATTCAGTTTCGACAACAGATGAATCTGTCAGATTCTGTTTCTGTTTCAATATTCCTTTCAGTTTTAGTTTCTGATTCAGTATTCCTTTCAGTTTCAAATTCATTTTTAGATTTAGTTTTTCTTTCTGATTCTGTATGCCTGACGCGCAATGAAGCTCGCCGAAAACGGAAAGGACTCAGCTGTAAGCAACCGAGAGCGTTGGAGTCGAACCCCGTTCCAACCAAAACCCCAAGTTCCCCTGCTCTACTTTGCTTCTCTCCTCGCTAAACTCTCGTCAAGGGCCAGCTAGCAGCACCTGCAGCCCGCGATGAAGCCGATCGTCGCCACGCAGTCCGCCTCCGCCATCGTCGCGGACAAGGAGCGCGGGCGCCACGAGCTCCATATCGATGCCAGTACACTCCACGCCGCCGCACCCGTCGGAGCAGGAGGGCGCCTCTCGTCCTCACCATTCACCGTGGGCGGCCACCGGTGGCGCATCAGGTACTACCCCGTCTGCGCGGAGAGCAAGGGTTACGTGTCTGCCTTTCTCTTCCTCGACGAGGACGTTGCCAAGCCGGTGACGGCGCGGTGCCGACTCACATTGGTCGCCGAGACGCGAGCTCTTTTCTTCATCCACCGCAAGCAAGTGCTGGTGTCCACAGCGGAGGCGCAGCACGATTTCACGAGCCGGAGTGGTTTCGGGTGCATCAAATTCCACGGAGGGCAGAGCCTGGTCCGCCGCGGGGGCCGATTCACCATCAGGAGCGACGTCGTCGTCGTCAACGGCTTCCGCACGGAGGCGGCGACGCCGTCGGACACCTTTCCCCCGTCCGACCTGCACAAGCACCTCGGCGACCTCCTCCAGAGCGGGAGGGGCGCCGACGTCGTGTTCGAGGTCGGCGGCGAGACGTTCGCCGCGCACCGCTGCGTGCTCGCCGCCCGGTCGCCGGTCATCAGCGCGGAACTCCTGGGCTCGGCCGTAGCTGCCGGTGCTATACGCGTGGACGGCGTGGATCCGCCGGCGTTCAGAGCTCTTCTCCGCTACGCCTACACCGACTCGCTGCCGGAGATGGACAGAGATGAGGAAGACGCCGTGCTCCGGAACCTGCTCGTCGCAGCGGACAGGTACTGCATACAGAGGCTGAAGCTGATCTGCGAGGACAGGCTTTGCAGGCTCATTGACGTGGGCACGGTGCAGACCACGCTGGAGTTAGCTGAGCGGCATCACTCCGCGAAGCTGAAGAAGGCATGCTTGCAGTTCCTCGGTGCTCCCGGGAACCTGCGGGCAGCCATGGCCCATGGGCACTAGTAGTGGTCAGTAACGTCTGTCCTAACGCCAAGTGTCAATGCGTCATCTTGCCTCTGAATGACAGTCAGTCAGTTGCAGGATTCAGGATTCAGTAATGACTTCAATATATAATAATTTGTCAAAATTGAAAAAGATTAACCTCTTGGGAAGTGAGACTGATACTGTATCTATTTTGGAAGGAAGTGAGTAGTCATGTAGCTACGCTGACTCGATTTTTATTAGGCATAATATGGTTGTTCCAATTTCTTGAGTTGAATTAGCTGAATGCAACCTTTCACTGCTGAACCTGTTTTCTATATATATAAGCTGTTTCGATACTCTTCATAGGAACGATTCTCCGTTAAAACAGAATCAATTGCTGAATTCATTTAGCCACTAATTCAAATTCACTCAAATGAACTAAAATTTCTTGCTCCGGTGAAACCTAGCGCAGCCGTGGCTGGTGAGGAGGGAGATAAACAGTGTTATAGTGCACAAATAAATCGAGTGCTCTCTCCCCACAAAACACTCCAACCTACATTAGACAGACTCCTAAAAAACTGCGTTGCAACTTCAAAGAAAAAAATCCCCGCGGACTGTACTTTACGAGTTCCTCATTCACACGATAATATCTTAACATGTTCCTGCAAAAAAAAATATGTACGTAATCGACACCAACCTACATTTTACAACATCAACGCTCGAATCCTTAGAACGAATCCCAGTGGGGCTAAAGATTGCTTACCCGGCCAATTACTAGAAACGTGTGGCACCTGACGAGTAGGGGAATCGAGTGGAGCTAAGATTGCCGGCCTTCCCCACGACGGCGCGGCAGCGGCACTCGTCCGAACGATACAGGAACCGGCAGCCGTGTTGCCGCCGGAACCAGACGACGAGGAGGCCACCTCCTCGTCCATGGCCGCGTCGCACTTGCGGCAGCGCTTGGGCTGGGAGTGGGACGGGGGGGGCCTCGCCGACGACGAGGACGCGGCGGCACGAGGGGCAGGAGGAGTGTGCGGCGAGCCAGGTGTCGATGCACGCGACGTGGAAGGCGTGGCCGCACTGCGGCAGCACGCGCACCTCCTCCCGCGGCGCGAACTCCGACAGGCAGATGGCGCACTCCGACAGGACCTTCTTCGCCTCCCCGGCCGCCGCCACGGCGTCCTCGTAGGCGAGGCTCGGCAGCGCCCGGAGCGCCTTCTTCTTGAGCCCCCTCGTGGAGGAGGACTGGGCGGGGGAGGGGGGCGCGGCGGCGCGGGAGCGCGCGCACCGGGCGACGGCGGCGAGGCCCACGACGCAGATGAGCGCGCAGAGGAGCGCCGCGAGGATGACGACCACGTCGGAGTCGACCGCCAGCGGGCTCGGCGCCTCGGCCGCGGGGAGCGTCGGGTACTGCGCGGAGTTGGTCTGCAGGAGGCGCCGCGCCGGCGACGCCATTGGCTGGATCAAGGCGGAGGGGACACGGGAGGACGGCGGATGCGGTCGGGGTACTGACGGGGGCAGACTGGAGCTTTGTCGTGCCTCGAGTGGCAGTGGATGTGGGGGTGGTTAAATGGGAGAGGATGAGAGGAGACACTGGATCTGGCCGCCTTCTCGGCTCGGAGATGGGCCGTTGGCGGTTGGGACTTGGGCCTGCTCGAGTGCTCGTGACATGGCGCCAAGGCAAAGCGGGCAGGCGTCACGCGCCCCCACCGCGCAACCTGCCCTTTGCCCCGCACGGCGACGGGGCCAAGGCCGTGTGGCCCATGATCGCGCCCACTCGACGCCACGACGCGGGCCGGGGACGGTAGCTATAGCTGCGAGCCTGCCATACGTGTTTAAAAGGAATAGTTGAAAAGAAAAACGTACACATATCTTGAATCCAGGACGAGTAAACCATGATTTTGCTTTTGTAAAAACTGCACTTGCTGAATTCTTTCCACATAACGCTCGACGAGGAGGTGGTGGCCTAATGGCTTGATGGATCCACGGTACACGGACGGTGGGTTTGCAATCATGCCGCGTTGGTTGGTTCGCCTCGCGTGCCGGCGTGCGGCGTCTGCCCCGGTCCGTAGGGCGCGCACTTGGCATCGTTCCCGGTCCCGTTCCCGTGCCCGTTAGCCGTAGTGCCGTGGTGGTGGCCTGGCCTGGCGGCCGCTGTTGTGCCCATCCATCAATCAATAAACGGAACACGATGCTTCCCATCATCACATCGTCGATCGTCGTACTCCTACGCAGTACTAGAATCAGAACATAGGCGTGGCAGGAAGGAAGCGCGTAAACTCGTTGCATTGGGAGGAAGACCGGAAGGGGGACAATTCGCCTCGCAAACACTGTTGTTGTTGCTTTTTTTTTTCTTTTTTTTTTTTGACGAGAAAACACTGTTGTGTTTGGATCCGAGGCAGAGGAGAAACGTTGCGAGGAGAAGCAAAGGCGGTCGTCGGCGTGCACGTCACTTCGCCGCCGACGGATCGAGCTGTTTTTTTCCCCCGACTGAGAGTGACGAGAGCCAGAGAGGAGCCAAGTCTTTGTGACAGGGGTCTGACATCAGGGCTCTACGGAGTAGGCGGCTAGCATTGTCGTGTAATCATGTGGGCCGTGGGCGTACGTAAAGAAGAAGTTCGGAGCATCCCGTAACCTGCACTGCCACTGCTTTTGTCTCGGCTAACAGTGATCGTCTTGAGGACCTGATCGCTACTGATGGACAGGCACTACTTGGCTAATCAATCCTTTGCGAACTTTCCTAATAGCTTTTTCATGGGACGAATGATTATGCTACGCAAGGTACAGATGCTGGTGCAGCCGTAAATCCGTAGGATCAAATCCCGTGGGGGTGTGATTGAAAAAAAAAAGACATGAATTGGACATGAACGCAAATGCAAATCAAAGGAATGAATTGGACACAGATAAAGTTCATTTCACTCTAGGGATAAACAGGTAATTTTACTAGATCATACGAGTGGAGGCCTAAAGTTAAAACCTAGTACCATGCACTTGGAAAAGCAAAGGGTAGGTCTAGAGAAAAGGATAAGGAAAGCAAATGTTATTTCTCTTCACTAGATCATGATCCCACATCACAGGATTTCGTTGTAGGTCACGAAAAGAGAACCAACAGACCGCTTATCGTTGCTCTTTATACATTTGGTCCCAAAGAATAGAGTGCAAGGAGTGTGATCCTGCCAAAAGGCCAACCATGTCCAGTCACAAACTTGTGAAGCAAGCACCTCTTTAGCATCAAACCTAGCTGGGCTTCGCGGACAAGTATTACTCACTATCTTAGCGATAGTTACATGTGCAAATGCACCACTAAACTGGGTAACGAATGCAATTCCCAGCTAAAATTTTCCTACAAAGGATTCACACATTCAGTCCAAAAGAGGATTCCTGTGACATTTTTAATGTTTCATAGTAATAACTAGTACTAACCGTCTACGTGGTGTAATTGTGGCGAATGACATTTTTGATCCATATATAGGTCTTGTGTTCAATTCAATTTCTTCCCGCACATTATTTTTGCTCTTGTAGTAATATTCTCCTCACGTGATTTTTTTTTTTTTTGAGAAACACTTCTCCTCACGTGATGAATGGGGAAGACCCAGCGTGCAAGATGTCACATTGCGCGAGCCCACGGAGCATGCCAGTGACCTAGCGCCGCTTATGCGCAAGCTGCGGAGCGGGCCGGCCCATGCGCGAGCTGCAGAAAATCTTGGTGATCGATAGTGCCGACCTGGTCCGACAACGGGCCGGCCCATGCGCAAGCTGCCGAAAATTTTGGTGTCCGTACTGCCGAGCCGAGTGCCGCAGACCTGGTCGGACCTGAATCGCCCTTGGTCCCCTTCGAGCGGCGACTGCAGCTACCTTCGTCCCCGCCGACCGTGGGACGATTCTCCATTGCCCTGCGCCTGACCATTCCCCTCGTGCTCCGCAGGTACGCCATCCATCCAGGACCAGGTCGATTGATTTCGTCTTAGCTGCTGTTGGTAAATCCAATCCCTAGCTTTGTTGGTTGTGTGAGATGTATGGATTTCTGGCCTTATCCTGCACAACCAATCGTCTTCCGCGTTTTTTTCCGGGTAGAATCCGAATGCTCCTCTTCGCTCCAATCCGTCCACACTGTGCCGGATTCGCTAGCTGCGTGGGTGCATTACTATTAGCCTTCCGTTTACCAATTTTGTTTTGTTTTGGGCTCAACTAAGCCCTGTTCTTTTCCCAAGTTATTAGGTTATATGTCATCATAAAATAAAAATCCATCTGTCTATCCTGTATGGAAAAGGGTCCCATCTTTAAAAATGTGGGTTTTCCGTTCCTATATATTTCGCTGGGAACGGTGAGCATGCTGGACAGACATAAATTTAGGACCCCTGTTAACTCTTAATTTAACCTTTTAAAAACCAAAGTCTGTCTGACTGATTTTTTTTTTTGTGATGAAACCACAGGAGTGAGGGCTTTATTAGAGATGAATGCCCCAGATCGCTACGAGCGCTTTGTTGTGCCTGAGGGCACCAAGAAGTAAGTTTTCCCAGTCTCCCGCACTCCCGACACGAAATGACCTCTGTTGGCCAGCCTGTTTCGGTGTGCCTGGTTTCTTGTTACTCTATAAAACAGTGATACCAATGTTAAGCAATGCCATAAATACTGTTCCTGTTCTTGAATTATAATGTGATGAAGTGAAGCTTTCAGCATCACCACATGGAACTGTGATGCCTTAACCTTTTCTTGAGTCATGGGTTTTGGTTTTGGTGCTGACAATTACCTTTCAGGGTGTCGTATGAGAGGGACACTAAGATCGTGAATGCCGCATCCTTCACTATCGAGCGTGAGGACCACACCATCGGCAACATCGTCCGCATGTCAGCATAGTTTTCTTGGTGACCTTATTGTCGGCTTCTTTTCTGTTTTATAAATGTATGATGCCCATGTGATTGTTTAATTCGCAGGCAGCTGCACAGAGACCCAAATGTGCTCTTTGCTGGCTATAAGCTCCCCCATCCACTTCAGTACAAGATCATCGTGAGGGTACGGTACATGTTGTGATGTTTCTTCTGTTTCACTTCATTGGCTTATTCATCTACTGTCTAATTTTTCTTGCGTGGACAGATCCATACTACCAGCCAGTCCTCCCCAACACAGGCCTACACCCAGGCAATCAATGATCTAGACAAAGAGCTTGAGTACCTTAAGCAAGCTTTTGAGGTCTGTTTCTGAAATATCCACCCAACAAACAACAACAATAACATAGCCTTTTGTCCCAAGCAAGTTGGGGTAGGCTAGAGATGAAACCCAAAAGAGGCATGAAAACAAAGAACACATAAATGATACAAGAAAAAGATTATGGTTCAGGCACATTAATTGCTAGTCTCCAAGCGCTCCTATTTATAGCTAAATCCTTAGGGATATTCCACTCCTTAAGGTCTCTCTTAACCGACTCGTCCCAAGTCAGTTTAGGTCGACCTCTACCTCTCTTTACATTATTGACCCGCTTTAGAACCCCACTATGCACCGGTGCCTCAGGAGGCCTCCGTTGGACATGGCCAAACCATCTCAACCGGTGTTGAATCAATTTTTCCTCAATTGGTGCCACCCCAACCCTATCCCGAATATCGTCGTTCCGGACTCTATCCCTCCTTGTGTGCCCACAACACCATCGTAACATACGCATCTCTGCTACACTCAATTGCTGGATATGTCTCCTTTTTGTAGGCCAACATTCAGCACCGTATAACATCGCCGGACGAATCGCTGTCCTATAAAACTTACCTTTTAACTTCTGAGGCACCCTTCTGTCACAGAGGACGCCTGAAGCTTGACGCCATTTTAACCAACCGGCTGAAATTCTATGCCTAACATCTTCATCAATGTCACCATCCTTTTGTAGCATCGATCCTAAATACCGAAAAGTATCCTTCTTGGCCACCACTTGCCCATCGAGGCTAACGTCTCCCTCCTCATTCCTAGTCGCACTGAAATCGCACCTCATGAAATATCCACCCAAACTCCTAGTTATTTTTTTCCTGTAATGCACCCTTCTGCTATGGAGTAACATGGGGGGGGGGGGGGATGAAAAGCAACAGTTTAACTTGATTCTACTGTATGAAGTAAGGAGCAATCTGCTTCTGTTGATATTACATTTCATGGAAAGTTCATGGTATGATGATCATTGGCTTTTAGGTGTGGTGATTGTGTGACCCAGCAAATTTAGAAAACAACATTACAATCTTTTATTCCCTTTGAAGCAGCCATTCCATGGGATATAGCCATATAGGACGCCCTGATTGTTTACTTGCTATAAATATTCAGCTTTATAAAATCTTTACTAGGTATTCTAAATGAAGAATTTTGGCTATATAATACCTTGAATTGTGACTGCATACTCCAATCATTGCTGTCCTTTTGGAAATACTGCTACTTAGTATAATGGAACACCCTTTTTTTTTGGTTTTAGGATATATATATATAAAAAAATGACAGCCATGAACTAGGGATCGTCCATAGATACACCAAGCCACCAAATGCCTGACTTCCATAGATTTTGCATATTCATTCCACCTTCAAACTCTTGTTATACCTTTAAGTTCATTATTATGATTTTTTTCCCCTATCCAAAGGAGTCTCATTACCTTTGCTTTTTCCTACTAACCATGTAAAATTTGTTAATTACTTAAAGTTAACACTAGGAGTTTCGTCATCCTGTGCTTTTTAGTATGAGCTTTGCGTTTCTTCTTTCTTGGTTACATGACATGACTTAGCAATGCTATTTTGCTTTCTGTGTTTTTTTCCACTGAATCATGATGCCGAGTATGGGTCTGTCAGAATGGGAAATGCATTTAAGAATAATTTGTGTTAAGAATATGCTATAACTTTAATGCTGATTTTCATGTTGAAATATTTGGAAAGACCATTTGAATTATTTATGTTACTTTTGGACAAATGGTTAGGTGACTTTTTCAAAATTTTGATGTCTCAAATAGAGCAAGAAAGAAGGGCGGCCCTGGTGCAAGCGGTAGAGCTTTACCGCCTGTGACCAAGAGGTCCAGGGTTCAAGCCCCAGCCTCTGCACATTTGTGCAGGGATGGCTGCTGGCTATTTTCCCTTCCCCAGACCCCGCAGTGCGGGAGCCTACGGCACTGGGTACGCTCTCTTCTTCAAATAGAGCAAGAAAACCTTGGACATGCATTTTGGGACTGTAGATTATAGTATGACGTGTCAATTATTTGTTGTTTTGTTCTTGATGGTTCTCTGACGGAGTTTGTGTTTTTTACTTTATACTTAAACAAAGCACTTGAGCAACAACCATTGAAAAATCTGAATCGGTAGCAGAGACTTCTAATGTGGCATTACTGTTCACTGTTCAGAACATTAACAAAGTGATGGTGTTCAGGTTAGACACACTCCTAAGCAGTTACGTTGCAAATTGCATATACAATACCTTGGATCACCAGTGGAAATCTCTGAATAATTAAAGAAATGTTAGCATTCAAATGTATATGTATGGATCCCATTTCCATATCAGTTCCTCTTCTATGCAGTAACTCTTTTGGTTCGGGAAGTGTGGAAAAAGACAAACAATAAAATCATATATAGTACACCCAAATATTGTTCAGGCTTTAATATCCATCTGCTGCTACTAGGATTTGTTGTTAACTAGATCTCCATACAATAAGTTGATGGTTGCTGATTATCTGGCATCTTTTGCATCATGTTTTAATTGTCTACTTTTGTACAGTAGTGAAACACTGTTAGTAGGATTGTGCTCCTTTATTAGGATCTGGCATGCTCCTTTTTGCTTAATTTGAGTATATATGATATGTTGAAGTTTTTTTTCCTCTCCTTTCGACGTTGTCAGCTACATTCTCCAATTCCTGTCTTCCAACTTCTGTCCATTTTGCTTTTGGTGCCTGTGTTACAAATAGTTGATTTGGTAGCTGAAAAAAATGCTTTGGTTGATATAAATTGATGTAACTTGGCCATTTTGAAATATTTGGGAAAAGAACAATATGAAGCATTCATGTTAAGTCTGAATAACCTTATTTTCCTAGTTCCTGAAAGTCTGAAGCAGCGCCAGTGCCCTGGGAGCTATTGGTGTTGAAACATCTGACAACCACATGTTTACAATGAAAACTAATTAAGACGAAAAATCTGTAGAGTTGCATGTCAATTATTTGCCATGCTGTTTTTGATGCATCTTTTGCTAAGTTTGTAATGCTAAGGAAAAACCATATTCTAAAGAAAGCATCTGATCTGAGCCACCACAACTGAGGACATTTGAACTAGTAGCTGAAGCTGCTGACTGGCATGACACTAGTGGAATTTTGTATAGATAAATCATAAATAACAGAATTTTCAGACGTAACAGATCCCCTTTTCCCGAATCTGAATACAGTCGCTATTTGTTCAGGGTACCGGTAGCTGAGCATTATAGTCTGTTTGGAACCTGATGATCCGTGTGCTGCTGACATTCAGGCCTTTTTCTTTGTTTTGTTTTGTTTTTTCAGGATGAGAAGAACAGGTTTGAGATGGCAAGACCTTAGCTGCCTTACAAAGAACTGTCAACGATTATGTAGATGATGACCTCAGACTGCTCCCCGAAGTACCCAGGCCCTTTGACCTTGGTGTAATCCTTGAACGTGTACTAAGACTTCAAAAACACTCTTGTGTTAGCTATGTGGCTGTGGCACTCATGCCGGACTTTGTTTTATTGCTTTGTTACCGTGTGTTTGCATTGCTATTTGGCCGTGGGCTGCAGTGACTTCCCCTGCTGCTCTCCGCGGCCCCCTTGCACTCATGCTGTAAGCCGAATCCCGTTCGAGGGCCCTCGAGCAATTGCAATGCTCGCTTTTGCTCCAGGCCAGGTCCTTGGTGGCAGAGCGAGCTGCGGCCTGTTGATGGGCTTAGGCAGTAAGCCACCCCATCAGATCAGGGTCATTTGTGCCGGGCTGGCATAGCCGCATAGGCATGGCTCAAAAGACCAAGGGACAACATACACACACATACCGAAAAATTCCATTCTACGGCGTTGGTTTCTGGTGAGCCTGTCGAATGCATCTGATGTGAACGATTACGACCAAAAATTTCTGTTTCCTTTGTGGCCTGGCTGCACGTGAACGCGAAATGAAATGAAATGCCTGGCCATTGCAGCTGAAATGAAATGCCTGGCCACCAGGGGCGGATGTAAATTGTTCTTGTAATATAGAATCAATGCATGTTTGACCCCGTCAATTAGTTCTTGACCCCGTCACCGGTGTCGCTGGTGCGAGCCAGGCCACGTCGAGATAGAAGAAACCAATTAAACGTCCAGCGGAAGCAGTAGCATCACCAAGCGAGAGCGAGACAAAACTACCTCTCTCAAGTCACACTTTGACACTAGCTAGTGACCACCGCACAAGATGACAAGTTAATTAAATTTGTCACGGTTGGTCACTGTGGTGTGAGCACTTGCATGAGCGAGCGGTTCTCAAGTCACTTCCATGAACGTCCAGCGGAAGTTTTTATGCATAGAAGAGAGGAAGAGAAGTAGAAGCCGGACGTTCTTTAGTCTGATCGTGCGCTCACCGCTATCAATATGTCCTCTCACTCGTCGTATGTATAGCAATGTGAGATTTAACTTGGTCATGCATGAATTTAGATGTTTGTAAAGGTTTCTACCCAATTACTACATCATTCTGTCTTGTTTTTGCTATGCATTAGAAATATCCTACATCCAGTTTTGAAAATGGAAAAGATCCGGCCTGAACTGCCACTGCATTTTTTTTTTTCTCGGCTAACAGTGATCGTCTTCAGGACTTTGATTACTGATGGACAGGCACTACCTGGCTAATCAATCCTTTGCGAACTTTCATGATAGCTTTTTCTTGGGACGAATGATTATGCTACGCAAGGTACAGATGCTGGTGCCGCCGTAAATCCATAGGATCAAGTCCCGTGGGAGATGGCATTGAGAAATAACGGCTTCGTGGAACAAGTTAGCAAGCGGTGGTTTTTCCCAAATACACATGAAGTGTATACGAACGCGTACGCAAATCAAAGAAAACAAAGAACACATGAGTTTTCTAGGAATATGCTTTTGTATAGACAGTTGAGAAAAAAAAAGCAGGAAAAAAATTAGGTTGGAATGGATGAAATCAACCCCAAGAGAAGTTTTCTACAGTAATTTTTTTTTTCCAGCAAGTGATTCCTACGAACTAAAGTTACAAAGGACTATATATATAAACCAGAAGACACTCAAGTGGAGACCTAAAGTTAGAAGTCAAAACCTTAGTACCATGCACTTGGTAAAGCAAAGGGCAGGTCAAAAAAAAAAAAGTGATGGAAAACATTGTTATTCTTTTCACCAAATTAAGATCCCACATCACAGGGTTTCGTTGTAGGCCACGAAAAGAGAAGCAACAAACCGCTTATCGTTGCTCTTTACACATGGTCCCAAAGACTCGTGAGAGCAGGCAGCAACCCTGTGCAGTCACAAAGTTATGGGCAAGCATCTCTTTAGCATCAAACCTAGCTGCGCTTCATAGAAGTATTACTCAATCTCTTAGCGATAGTTGCATGTGCAAATGCACCACTAAACAGGGTATCTAAAGCAATTCCCAGCTATAACTTTTCCCACAACTGATTCACACATTCAGTCCAAAAGATAGGTTTCCTGTGATATTGTTATCAAATGCAAAATTTAGTCAGCTCAGAAGGATTACAGTGATTATCATGTTACATGGTCATTGCAACTTCCAGCCCTCAACTGGGAAACTAGATGGTTACCGACACAATCTCTGTGTAGTAGATTTCAATATTGGGGTAAACCATAAACCCAGTAAAGACAGTCTAATTGCTAAAGATGTATCACGCCCACAGCAGCACTCATTTGTTCAAATCTCACTAATGTACTCTAAAAGAGATTCAAGCTCCTGCCTCAGGGCAGCAATTTTCTGCTGCTGCAAAGCAATCCTGTTCTCTACATCTTGCCCACGCAGCTTCTTCTCAAAGCTGTCGACAACAGTGGAATGCCTTGTCATGAGCTTCTCCTGCATCTCGCGCTCCTTTGCAATCAAATCCTCTACCTGCATCACCCCAAAGCAGAGTAACCAAAATGGAAGATTTGCAATTAATGTAAATGCAGAAAGGAAGTTCTGAACAAGTTTCTCAACTTTGCTTCTTCGTACGCCTGACCTGAGATAGTGTTTCGGTAAAAAAAAAGGACGTACCCAGTGCCGTAGGCTCCCGCACTGCGGGGTCTGAGGAAGGAAAAATAGCCAGCAGCCATCCCTGCACAAATGTGCAGAGGCTGAGGCTTGAACCCTGGACCTCTTGGTCACAGGCGGTAAAGCTCTACCGCTTGCACCAGGGCCGCCCTTCATAGTGTTTTGGTAATAATAATAATAAAACTAACCTTTGGCCATATCTGATAAGACTGGGGAGATGACTGTAGAGTTGTCAACAGCGGCTTCAGATCTTTCGATAGCTCCTTAAACTGTGCGTCAGCAGCTTTACGAGCTGCCTTGCAAGACTGAATGTCTCCTGTCCTAGACAAATCACGCAACGAGGCCTCCAGTTTATCATGAACTGCTAAGCATTGCTCAAAGATACCCTGGATTTTCTGAATAGTGACTTGCACCTATTTATAACATAAAGAGTAAAATAGCCAGCAAAATATTAGCACTGCAGAAAGTAACAGGCAGTTGCCACAATATCAAAATAACAAACTTGTAATGCAGTAATTCAAGATTTTTTTTTTTCAAAACTCATGCCAAACATGGCTTCCTTAGCAAACTAATTCATATTTACAGATGAGTTGCAATGGTTAATCTAAGTCCTCACTTATGCAAATTTTCTTGTTAGTTTGTAACCAACATCATAAGCTCCAATGCAGTACTCAAAACGCGTTAGTATAAGTATAATAGAAAGAATTATTATTTGAGGAAACCCAAAGTTTACCTACCTAGAATATCCTTCCATAAATCATTTTGAATCCAACAAAAGAAAAATGATTCTACAGTTCATGTTATATATTACAACCATAGATCTTTACTCCTGCCAACAAATATCTATTTAAAACACTATGTAATTTGGTGCCGAAACTAATCATCAGTATCATACGCAATACCCACGGACCACAGCCCCAGAGTTAATGTGATACATCATATAAGAAAATAAACTAGTAAAAGATAACAAAAAAGGAAATATTCGCAAGCTTATAAAACTGTTTTCAGCAAGCCCATTGACTCATGATGGGTGTGTGTATTCAGGTAAGTATGTACCTCATCCCATTGCAGCTTGGCCAAGTAGGAAGGAGAGCTCTTGGATATTGACATATCAGTACGCATGTAAACAATACAGGACACAAACAGGAGGAAGAAACCAGTAATCAGCATCAACGGCTCTCTGAGCAAGGATATGTTGTTGAATTTGTAGTAAACCTGTGTATTGCAAATGATTCATCAAATAAGTTTGCTCCAGTTCATATGTATCTATAAACAAATTACTAATCTCACTCGAAGTAGCTCAAGTAAGCATTTCATAATGAAGCTTTTAGTGCCGTTATGTGTGTTGGGAAACAATACTTAATCAACTGATTATTTGGTCCGATCAACAGTTGATGCACAATTACCCTTTTTCATAAAAACGTATCCAAACAAATTGCCCGAAAATGAATCTGGCGACAAACCTGGAAATATAAATTATGCTCTGGAATAACATCAGGTTTCTCCAAGACAACAACTGGCCTTCCGACAATGTCAAGGTGTGAATACTTAACCTGCATAAAAAATCACTGCTTTTAGAAACAAATGATTACGATAACTATTTAGCTCACTATACCATACAGTGAGAAATAACCTCTTACCTCTTGTCGCTGCTGTGTTGGAAATGGAGCTGAAACTTCGATATCCTTTGACCCTTCAGGTAGAACAACCTGTTCAACAACAAATATACTTATAAAAGGGGCAAAGATAACTAATGCAAAGGCATAGGACAAGAAAAATTAATAGTACATAATGCTCTGTCATTATTCTTGCTATCCACATTCCTGCAATCATGACAGAAATAAAGATGCCAGTTTATAATGAATACCAAACACATAATGCCCAAATAATCTGCAGATTATGCCATGTAGGCTTAAAGTAATTAAATATAATTGATTTGTTTGGTGCACATTCACACATACCTTTACAATAAGCTTTTCAATGAGAATTTCCTCCACTGGAGAACCAAATGTGATATTGAGAAATCTTTTTCCATCAGAATAGAAAACAAAGTCTTGAAGTGGTAAACCATAACCAACAGTGAAGGTTGTTTGCCACCCTCCAAACAATGGAAACCTTGGTTCAATTTCCAGTTGGGTCTGTAATAAGAAAGCTTGATCTTTGAAACTATTTTGAGATTGTTGAAACCTTGATGACTGAGACAGCTAAAAAGATTACCTTCATAGAATCACTCCACAAATGTGATGTTGAAATATTACCAATTTCATCTCTGTAATAAATAGAGTGTGCCCTTGGAGGCAGCTTTGCAATAAGATGCCTAAAAGATGAAACACCTCTTACGTAAGGTCTAGATTGATAATCGATCCTGCAAAGGAGGCAAATAATTAGTTACTTCTGAACATAAGGTATGTCTCCAGCTACAAGTTTAGCTACTTAAAAAGTTGCAATCAAAACTCAGAAAGGAGAATAACCTGGAAAATTCACCCTTGAGTCTGGCACCACCATGGGCAATGTTGTAGTGTTCTGTAATCTGTACATTTCCCCAGTGAGATATTTCAATCTCTCTTATAACTTCCTTTGCGACTGCAAAAGGATTGTTGTTCTCAAAATGCACAATCACAGGTAAGTAGGAAAACGGGGGAAGATCATGAAATGGTCCATATCTCAGTTCTGAATCCACAAGTTTTGCGTTTGGATGCCTTGTGTATGATTCAACCCTCCCGCCAGGCAATCTGATAGCAAGTGTCTGTGCCTTAACAGGGTAAGGTGACAGATAGTGAGCACTATCCTGATAGACAACAAGTTGTGCTTCGGCTTGAGTGATTTCTTCTGGGAATGGTTGAAGAGAGTGCGTGAACACAGTCAGGACATCCAAGTACAGAGTCTTTCCCTTTTCCAAAGGTTTGGGCAACAATGCTGAAAAGAACGTCAGCTCCGGGGGAGCTCCAGAAGGTTGAACAACTTCAATTGGCAGAATAGTACTTTGACCCTTCACTTTTCCTTCACTGCCAAATGCTCTAATAGCTGCCAAGTTCTTGGCTTGGATATTGGGAAAAGCCAGTAAAACTTGAGAGACAGGGTCGGGTCCAACATTTTCAACCTAAACAAAGGGGGGACTATGTAACTTTTAGAGCAACAAAGCAAGGCTATATTCCACCTACAGTCCTAGACATAAGCACTTTCAAGAGAGATGTTATTCTATATAACAAAAACAGAAATATTCAAATAATGTTACGGATTTCAGGGCAGACACATACCCTAAAAAGCATAATGATTGAAATATGGAATTATGTATGCCTATACATAAAACAGAACTCAACAAGCACCACTAGAATCTGGTTTAGAAAGCATACAACTGATTCGTGGGGCAGAGAATTGGGTATATCAAAATTTTGACATTAGTAATTTGGGCAGTGGTGAATATATCAGCAGTCAGACATTGCAACTGGATTTCAGGACTGAGAGTAAGCAGTGCTGATACAGTGAAACAGGCCAACCCGTTTCAGTATGTATGGATGTCAGACGCAAAAAACTGAGTTCAGCAAGCATCATCCACTAGAAATTGGTTCAAACAAGGCTGACAAAATTTCACGGAATAGATAATTAGGCATATTTAAATTTTGGTAGCAGCAATTTGACACTGCCGAATAGACCTTTAGCCATGAATTTAGTACATAGGAGTTCACTATATGAACTGCTAGCTTCATCGACACATGACAGCGTTCTAATCAAGCTGACGAATCAACAGCGACATTTCAGACTACTAAGAGATGCGGAGTTGGACAGGCAGGAACGATTCATAAAAACACGAGAGAGACAGCGAACCTTGAGGGAAGCGAGGACGCGAACGATATGCGAGGTCAGATCAACCTGCGATGAGAGAGAGGGGGAAAAAAAACGGAAACCGTTAGATCCGAGAGCGCTGAGGCGGAGAGAGGTGGGAGATGGGCTCCGAGATCTGGACAGCGAGGACTGTACTGACCCTCCGATCCGCCTTGGAGATGACAAGATCGGCGCGCGCGGTGGAGGCGAGAACGCCGACGAGGACGACAAGGAGGAGCGCGGCGGCGCGGCGGAGGGGCGGCGTTGGAGGTGCCATCTTCCCGCGGCCAAATCGCATCGGGGAGCTGCTTCGCGGCGAGATGTGAAGAGGAGATGGCTTTAAACCCTCGGGCGGCCTTCGGGCGCGTGCGAACTGCGAAGAGGATACGCTGCGCTGCCCTCGGGCCGGACGGGTCAGGTCAGTCGTTTCGGGGGGTTTTTTGGTGCGATCTGGACTTGTTCCGGCAGTCCTTGCGTCGTGCATTCCGCATTTGGCAAAGTTTTGGGTAGGTTTTTGCCAAGTGCTAAGAGAACCATAGAATTGATTTTAATGATATAAGGTATGATGTCTATTGTCATTTTAGAGAAGCCGATGATCTGTTATTTTTGGTAGCCTGTCCATCTTGATATTATTCTCGTTTAGCGTATCTTGTTTAATTTTTTTGAATTGTTTAATATAATTGAACTACATGTATCCTTTAAATAGCTATGTGCATGCTTTTAATGCTATATATACATTTTTTTCTACTTGTTTGAAGAGCAATATTCCGGGATGGTGTGCTCTTTTGGGTGTAGGTTGTTCGCTTTTGTTAGTTGTTTAAATAATACTATACTTTTAATTGCATTGAGACATTAGATATGTCTGAGTTTTCTCTAGATTTTAAGATGAGGTGAGCCATTGGAATCTAGTTATTATATAACTAGAGCTATACCACATCTTAATATGTGTCATTCAGTCAACATAGTAATCCATCACTTTGTATAAAGCCTCAAAACGTGGTATGCTTTTTTGTGGTCGTTGTTGTACTTCGACCTTAGGTGCAAGAAATGTCGCTCCTCCTTAATTATTGTTATTCAAACAAGACTTTGTTTTGGGTCTTTAGAACAATGTGTTAATTATGGCATCCGATAGTATTGTATGATATATGTATATGGTTCTAGTGATGATATATCAAAGGTTAAGGAATAGATATTGATCACTCACACTCACGAGCCATGGTGGTCGAGTAGCTATTAGATAGTCACTTCCAACTTTATCGTCACCCTCTCCTCCTCTTCCACCACCGCGGTAACAATGGCGGCATCCTCGTCCTAACATCCTTTTACATCCTGATTTTGTTTTTATGCATCTGCTCAGATGGTAGTGGCTTGCGTATGGCATCTATCTTTAAGTTAGGCATGCATCTCCGACTTGAGAATATCGATCGTGCTTGCGTATGGCATCTCTCACAACCCTCATAAATTGAGAATAGTAAGTTCTAAAACTTTCTCTTGAAATCCTATGAATGACGTAAAGAAAACAACCCTTTGTACCAAAGGATTTTGAAGGTCAAAATTTTTTTTCATTGTAACATTTGGAAATGTCAAAATTCCAAGGTCTTCAATCACTTGTATGAAATCAGATTTCAGGTCACGAGGTGTTGCCGCGATGTGCTCCTTTGGTCTTATTATAGGTGCGACGACTTATAGCAATGAAAGAAAAAAAAATGCAAGTACCCTGGTACGTAAGTTTTTACTTCTTCAATCACAAAATTTAGTACATATCTTGCAATCGACGGTTCAACCAATTGAAGTCTCACATTTCGATGATTCAACAAATTTTAAGTTTGACTAGTATATTAAAAAAAATATCCATGATGCTAAATAACATTTTCACAATAAACTTATTTAAATATAGAAATACTGATATAATCAATATATATAGTCAAATATACAATTAGTTGCGTTCTCAAAATGCAGAGACGTACACTTATATTTTTTAGCTTCGTTGTCTTTAGTTTTCTCATCATGGTTTTGTTTACTTTTTTTTTCCTGTTTCTCCTTCTTCTTTCTATCGTACTCATATGGTCACTCCTTGTAAATATTTTGTTCCTACACGAAATAAACACCAGTCAACTGAATTGCCGTTGTTTTCCTAAAAAAAACTTGGTGGTAGGATCTGCATCTGACCCAAACCGGCGGCATCAAGCTCCACCAGTGAAGACAGGCCCGCCGGCGGCCGCGGACGCGCCGCGCGCGACTACGCCACCGCGGTTTCCACATCAGGGCGCCTGCCCGTAACCTACTCAAGCGCGGCCCCGCCATGCGCGCGGCGGGCACCCAGATCAGCGCCTTAACCGCCGGGGCCGCGCATCTGCTCTGCTTTGCGGGCCTCGCAGCCGCCCACGCCCTCGCTGGCCGGGGCGCGCTCCTCTCCGACCCCGCGCTCGCGCTCCGCCTTCTCGTGGTATTTTCATTCACTTCGCCGCCGCCGGTGCCGGTGTAAACGTACTTTCGATTTCCCTATCCTTCTCTCTTCCCATCCGAACTGAGCATTTTTCTCCTTCACTTAGGTCTGTGAAGCGCCCATAGTAATCGCAGTGTTCAGCTACCTTCGGCGTGATGCCAAAAGCTGCTCGGTATGGCACGCTTGACCTGTTCGATCAATTGTCCCTTTAAATTTTTGTTCAGCAATGGGGTCATCGGATTCTTCTTACTTTCAGTTTTTCAAGGCTGTTGTGAGAGGATTGATCGGCTTGCCCGTGGGTTGGTTCTATACCTTGACTTGGATTGCATTCGTACTTTGATACATTGCTGTATGAATATGAAGCCCAAAAGAACAGCTCCATGCTGCAGATATGAACCAGTACTTAGTATTATCAGCATGTTGAAATAACAGTCAAAATGCTAGTTCGGTTGGAACAACAGTCAAACTATTAGTTATGAGTTATCTAGGATCTGTTTATTTTCCTCGTTTCATTCTTTGATCTCACTGCACATCTTTTCCCCACCCATGCCAGGAGCGTTCCTTAATGCATTTGGAGCAATTGTTCTTGGTGCACCTGTTGGAATCAAGTAAGTTAGATTCAGAAAGGATTTAGCCTGACTTTCACTTGATGAGTAGGAATCATGGCTGGAATTGGTGTCTGTAGTGCTTTGCTCTATTTTCTATCTTGCATATGATTTTAGTAAATAAGCCATGATATTTCAATTTACTAGTGCTAACAGTTCTTTATTTGATTGAATTATGCATTTTCAGATACTGGATAGCTACTATTTATTGGTCGCTTGCCATGTC
Source organism: Bothriochloa decipiens (assembly GCA_023333625.1). NCBI lineage: Eukaryota > Viridiplantae > Streptophyta > Magnoliopsida > Poales > Poaceae > Bothriochloa > Bothriochloa decipiens. The sequence goes on from CM041629.1 coordinate 3,499,115, forward strand.
CCTGTTCACGGTAAGTGCCATTTTCACTGATTTTCTGGTACAAAGCTGAGCAACTGAGCACTTGACACTTGAGTACAGCAAGGCTGGCAACAACCAGTAATGTCTTGTGCGGATAATCCTGTACTCACAAGTTACCACTTTGCATTTACTGCATAACTTCAACAATTGAGGCAAGCAAGACTAATTTTATTATATTTCAGTTTGTTCCTGCAGCATGTGCCTTTGGAACATCCAAGGTTGATTGGCAGAATGTGCTTTCTCACTCCATGTATGTTCCAGACTCATAAACTTTTGAACGGTAGAGGTTCATCCAGTGGGCATTCTTTCTTTGGTATCATCCAGCAACTGTGCCATGATATTTCATTGTCTTTGTAAATGTCAGTTATTTCACGCCAACTGATGTTGAGAACTACATGATATCTGCACCTTGTCATGGAGCTGTGCTAGGAGCATGGCTCGGTGCTTGGCCTATGCCCCTGGACTGGGAGAGACCCTGGCAGGTAGACATCCATCTTTGAATCTTAAGAAGTATGTTGCCAATTTCTAGGCATGGGAAAGCTGGATGCTATGGATATGTTTGTGCACACTTGGTGATTAACATGACATTAAATAGCTCTATGGAACATAATCTAACTGGGGTAAACATATGGGGATCACAAGCATGGCCAGACATTAAAATAGAAGTACCTGCCACAATTCGTTTATTCCCATGGTAGTTGGGTGATTTATGATCCTCATTTCCTGACTGAATTTTCTGAGAGCTACATGGCCACCATATGAAATTCATTGGTTTGCCTGACGTTCTGTTGAGTGTTTTTGCTTCTGAAACTCTCAATATCCTGATGCCCTTTTGTCCCATCTCATATACTTAATGATAGATCTTACCTTCAAGTGTCAATTGATGATTAGTATTATGGTTTTTGCTTCTGAAACTCTCAATTGATTCCTTTGTGGGCCTTATGACTGATTGGTATTATTCTCTTTCTTCGATCTTTCGTAGGAATGGCCAATCTGTGTCACTTACGGTGCAGTTGCTGGGTATATTGTTGGAATGTTGGTGTCATTGGTCCTAACAGCAGTTCACAAGAGAAGGGTTCGCGCAAAAGTTGACTAGCCTGCGGATGATGAGTGCACCAGTTCTTTTCTCTCCATTTTTCCTGGTTATAGATATGACTTTTGACTAATCCAAGAGTCCTTAGTGCTCTACTGATCTTCCCACAAAGCAATGCATTTGCTGATGTCCTTTCTTGTTAGTGTGAGTACTGATTGTTTTAAATAGCTTCATCCAGGTTCACATTGTTCTCTTCTTTTAAAGTTTTTATTAAATCTGTACATTGTTTTCTTGAATGTAGTGAGAAGGATTGCAGTTCAGTTTTCCTTAGAGAAAACAAGGCGGTTTATTATTACTGTGAGATGCTCGTTTGCACGTTTGTTCAGAGGGGGTCTGTTGCACAAAGTTACCCACTTTATCGTGTATTCTATTTCGTGTTGAATAAACGAAACTTCCCTAACGTGTCATTATATTCTTCATCTATGTTTTTCCCTATACAAAAGTAAATACAAAACATGCTGCACAAAATTCGTTCAAAATCACCTCATGCTAAACGAAAAATCGGCATCAGCGATGTCAATGTCGATGGAGGTGGACGAGGCGGGCCTCATCCTCTCGTGGTCTAGCCTGTGCAGCCGCTGCTGGTCGCCCACCGGGTACATGTCCCCGAGCTCCTGTCCCTGACCCCTCCCCGGAGACGACGGGGTGCTCTGCGGATCCTCCGACCGGCCCCTGTACTTGTGGAGCAGGTGCACCGGCGAGTTGCCCCGGCTCGGCGACGTCGCACGGCTTTGGCTCGGCGTCGTGTCGGCGCTCATCAGTTGGTCGAGGTAGCCTCCCGCCTCCCGCTGCTTCACCTTGTCCTTGGCAGTCTTGCGCCACTTCATCACCGCCTTGGCCGTCTGCTCCTCGAAGATGGTCTTCTTCATGTGAGTCCCCATCTGTGGATGCGAGGTTGGAAGGATTTGCATGTCACCCCCATTGTTCATGGTGGTTTATTTGTTCAAGGAGTTCATGGAAGTTTATGGTTCTCTTCTCTCTACCTGTGTGACTAGCGCGTAGAGGGGGAAGGTGATGTAGCTGCAGAGGATCTGAAGAGCCACCCCCAGTACAACTTTCATGATGGTCAGGCCCATCTGCTCATGGTAGCATTTCTTCAAGTCTGGGGTGAGCTGTGCCAGAAACAGGGCAGCCAAACGAAACGAGTTAGCTAGGCAGTCAGCCTCTGCTCATTCTGCTGCAGTGAAAAAAGGAAACCTACCAGTGTCCAAACGAAATGTGCCATCTGGAAGGCGTTCTGGAAGAGCGTGAGGTGGATGAGGAAGAGGACCCAGCCAGGGCGGTTGAACCAGAAGAACCTGTCACTTGGCTCCACCACAGGCGCCCCCTTGATGACCGTCGCCTTGTCTTGTATGTCCTTGGCCATCTCCATGATGACAACCTCCAGCTTGGTCCCAACCAACAAGAGGATCTGAAACGACAGCGACGTCTTTGCTTATGTACTGAACTCTACGTATATTCCAAGGCAGTTTCAGTTGTTGTTTATTTTTTGGAATGACCAAGTGGCTCTTTGTTGTTGCCACCAAAGGAGAGGGAGTTGCATTGGCTCTAAAGAACAACAGAGAAGGAGGGAGTCAACACTTACAACGAGCGGGACAAAAGAGATCCAGATAAGCGTGCCGAGTCCTGCACATATGACAAAGAGGTTTTAAATTTGCAGAATGATGGTGGTTCTTACATGACCAAATCAAAGCCTGTGGTTTGAATAGAACAGGGATGACAAGTACCTTCGATATCGAGGAAGAGTATGAAGATGGCGACGAACCACAGAGGGAGACTGCACATCCAGAAAAGCAGCCAAATGTCAATGGTCATCCAAGGACGAACACTATAACATCGTCTTGTAATTTGGAACTGGGAGAGCACCAAAGAGGCATACCTTATGCCAACGACGACTTTGAAGTCGTCCTCCAAGGACCGCTTGATGTACTGCTGGAAATTGAACTTAGCGTTGGGCGACAGATGATACTGCAGAGAGAGAAGGAAGCATCGTCATGTCGTGAATAACTCTTCTAGTCTAGCATCAAAAGCTCAAATCACCACATATATAGCAGCAGTTGCAATGAGGAGGTGCTCGATCAGTACATTGATGAATCCTTGCCGCATGGTCAGGTAATCCACCTTGCTCACCGACGCAAAGAACTGCCTGAAGAATCCCACCTGCAGCGAAAGAATATTCAGGTCAACGATTGAGGCACGTTAAACCTGCTGCAATGCAAGGAACTGGCAACCCGGAGCTCGATCAGGTGTGTGATCCATCGAAACTCACAGTCCATCTGACTCCGGGAGTGCTTGAGAGGCCCAGGTGCCGCTTCACGAACGATGTCTGGTGCGTGAATCGGAATCGCGAAGGATCTGCAATGAAAAAACCTCATCAGCTTAATTTCACTCTGCTCATACACGCATGCCTCAATGAGCCGAGGAAGAGAAACACACAGATGGTTCTTCCTTCTTACCGTTTGCGAATTGATATTCCACCGAGTTGGTCTCCTCTTCCCATTTCTTCCATTTTCTCATCTGCACGCGAGAAGATGAGATTAGTATTTTTATAACTGCAATATAAATGCCTGTCAAATGGTTAATAAACATGCTCCCTTTTTTTTTGAACGAAATGTCCATCATAAATACTTGACCCGTTGATTTTCTTATGGTCTAGCAATAAATTTGAATATTTTTCTTTCTTTTTTTGAAACGAATTGACTAGTTTTACGTCAAACAAAAGTTTCAATAGTTTTTTTAGTCCGAAATATTACAGTTATAATATCTAATAATCAGGGAGTAAGATTATGGAACTTCTAGAGAGAGAAACATGGTTCAGATGGAGTAGCTGCTAATTAACATGGTTCAGATGTGCTTACTTTCAGACGCGCTAACGCCATGGTGGCGACGCTGTAAGAGATATGGAACACCGCAAGCACAAAGATGAAGATATGGAGCTGGTGGACACCGTTGGTGGAGATGAGGGACACCTTGCCCTGCACACGGAAACAAAAAGCGTTATTCATCTCATGGCCCCGTCAGAGCACCTCAAATAAACTCTATCATTCCTAATTTATAAGATTAGAAATTGTAGTAAAAAAATAACATCCAACGGCCTTTTTTATTAGATCTTTAAATATAATCATTATTTATTTTAAAATTTCTCGCTAACTAAAGATAAAATAGCAAATAGTTTTCTGGAGCGCGAACAAGATATAAAGAAAGTCGTTGAAGTATGCAAGGATATAAAAAATAATTTTATTTAATAAATTTCTAAATATTCTTTTCATTCTAAATTATAAGTCGCTTTAATTTTTCTTGTTCATATATTTTGTTATGTATTTAGATATGTTACATATTGTTATATCTAGATGCCCAGCATATTGGATATACCAAAAAGGTTAAAGCTACTTAGCAGTGGAAGGACTATACTAGTAGTAGTAATTTAGACGGAGATGCTCTCATCAGCGTCGCACCGGGCATGCATGCATACAGCTTATAGCTTGTTGCGTCGCAATTGCAATGGTGGCCGGGGCCTCACTTGGTTAGCGCAGTAGTCGTCGCTCGGAGCCGCGCCGGCCAAGAACCGACGGTGGTCGGATTCATATCCATGGTACGGCGGGTGCCAGAGGAGCCTCCGGCGGCTATTGCCGCCGCTCTTGTCGTCGTCGTCGCCTTTCTGCGCCTTGCACGGCAGCATGATATTGCCGGCCTTGGTGGGGATACATATCTTGGAGATGGGCGTCTGCCCCACGGCGAGGAGCAGCGAGATGAAGCCCATCAGCATCAACTCTGCACGCAACGCGATCAAACCATTTTAAACAAGAATCGGCAAAACGACAAGAGGTGCCGGCACAAAAACTTAAACTAAGAAGCAGCTAAGGTTTTGTGTTCTGACTTCTGACTAACGAAATTTTATTGCCATATAAGGCTAATACTAGTAGCATTATTGAAGCGCAGCTACATACTGTACTCATCATATAAAAAGGTCTTTGTTTATGCATGCGCAGGCAGCAGGTAGCATCTGAATTCTGAAAGTCCGATCAGATATGGAAAACTATGGAGGAGGGAATGTATATATGTAACGGATTCTGGTGACGACCGACCGATCGACCATGAATTGACGGCAATAATCAAGCATGTTCGTCCGCAACATGGCAATAATAGAGTAGTGTGGACTATGGGTGATGGGCGCAGCTCACCTGCTTTGATCTTCTCCAGCGCCTCCCGCATGGCCTTCTTCTGCCTCGTATGGAACCACTGCACTCAGGGCAACAACAAGGCGACAGACACATGTACAAAATCAAAGCTCAGTTTCGTCAAAAAAAAAAAAAAATCAAAGCTCAGCTTCTGCAAAACCTCAAGTACTGCACGCACGCATGCAAAATGATGAAGGCTGTACGTACGTGGCCGAGCTTGTGAAGGCCGTGCTCCATGGCGACGGAGAGGAGCACGATGACGGCGCACACCACCGCCACCGCCCACGTCGGCGTCGACGGTAGGTCCCGCCCGCCCCCGCCCCCCCGCCATGCCGTCCCTTCTGCCTTCTCCTGGAGACCTAGAGCGAAGCGAACCGACCAGCAGGAGCTCGATCTATAGTAGCTGGCTGCCGCTGGTTCGCTCGCGCCAGGCACAGGCACGCACGTATGTCTCTTGCCACTTGGTGCGAGCGAGCGGAGCAACCGAGTGGGAGCTGCAGGCCGCAGGCGGTTTTATCGGCGCGCGCGCGGGGCGGCCGCGTCAAAGCGCGTAGCCGGCCGGCCACGGCCAGAAAAACAGAGGGGAAGGACCAGAGGATCAGAAGTGGAGTGTGTGCTCGCGCGAGAGGCCTCGGACCCGGAGGATTTTGGCTCGGGGAGCACCGGAGGAACTGGGCGTCTTTTTTGTAGCGCTACTGCCCACTGTGGGCTCGGCAGTGGACTGCGGGGTGGTTGGTTGCCTGGCCTGGGCGACCACGGACGCGATGGACGCGAGCTATGCTGTGCTATTGCTCTTGTGATTATTTGAGTGCTCGGCCGGCAGGCACACGGGGGTCCCAACTGGCCGCCTTTCTTGTTGCGGCCTCGTGGGCAGCGGCCACCAGCTACCAGGACAAAAATAACGAGAAAACGGGACGCTGACGTCGACGGGGTAAACGACGACGGAGTTCGCTTTTTCCGTCGCTAGGTAACATAATGCGATGGCCGCGATGGCGACTGATGCACGGTGCCCAGTGTGAGCGAGTTTTTTTTTTACTCAAGTATGCAAAAGATTTACGCATATTTGTATTTTAAAAAAATAAGATTTTTACAACAGCGTCATAGCACGACTCAGCGGTTAAGATATTACATGGAGCGTGTCCTCACTATTCGATATGTGAGTGAGTGATCCATTGTCCCCGTTCATGCGCGTCGTCAACGGTGTGCGTCTACGCGCGTTTAGCTACTTTTCGCGCCCTGCGCTGCACGGCAAATAGAAATAGCCATACACCACTTCGTCACGTGGTGAAATTAGGGCTTGTTTGGATGGCACCCCGCAGGCAGATGCCTGCCAGGCAACCGATCCAGGCCCCAGGCTTAGGAAATCGGACGCCTGGGAGCCTTGCCTGGGTGCCGAGCTGCCTGGCAGGCTCTGTAACAACCAGAAAATCCGAACTATAAATTTTTTTATAAAAACCTTGAGGGCTGAAGTGTCATGTAGAAAAATCCCACACATGTTGCACAAGCATCTCATGTTCTTATCTTGCAAACCCTAGCATGCATCCATGTTGCATTTTAAATTACTATGTGATTTGGTTTTTATTTTGTATTTATGTGTGCTAATTAAAATGAAACCATAATATTTATTTTTACAAATAAATATTAAGAGAATAATACCCTAACAAATATAAGGGTCTTGTATGCCCACTACTTGATTACACAAATTTGGCACACCTCATATATGTATATATATACAAATTATTTAAAAAACAAAATATAAAATGGAAAAAAGAAAAAGAAAAGAGAAAAGAAATAAAGAAGAAAAAGGAAAGAGCCTTCTCGGCCCAAGCCTGCAAGCTAGCCCAACACCGGTCCCTTTTCTTTTTCCCCCTCCTTCACTTTTCCTCCCCGCACCGGCCGGCCTACGAGGCCCATCAAGAACCTGCTCCCGCGACATGCTAGGAGGGAGCCGGCCACAGCCGCTGACCGGCGGGTCCCGCGGTGGGACCCAACTGTCATCTTTTCAGGCTGAGGTCACCCGACCTCTCCTGCTTCCCGCGCCGCGCCTGCTCGCGTGAGGGCAGCGCAAGGCCGCCAGCCGCCCGATCCGCCTCGGCCCCGTATCGACGACCATCCCGCAAGCCACCTGGGCCGACCAGCTCTGCAACAAGACGCCCACGGCGTGGGGATTTCTCTCTCGTGCATGCGCCTCGATGAAGCACCGTCCGTCGGCCACCAACCTCCGTGTAAGTGCATTCGCCCCCGAAGTGGGTTTTGGATAATTAATGACAATCAAGTTGGGAACTAACAAGTTTGTTCAAGTGAATTCACAGGTGTTAGTCCATTGAAAGATTTGAATAATAAATATTTGGTGATGCAAGCACCCTAAATTTTATATGGATGGATG
>CM041629.1:3516789-3676043 GCA_023333625.1 Bothriochloa decipiens
GGCATTTAACTTCCGCATTTGAGCTGAAAATTTCAGGTTATCAAAATTGCCTATTCACCCCCCTAGGCCGATTAGATCCTTTCACTCCGCCGTCCCTTTATATAAACAAGGTCGGAGCTCTAGGGCTTCCCAACCGCCGCCACCGCTCTGGTGGTTTCCAAACTCGCCACCAACCAACTCAATTGGAGGAGAAGGGGGAGGAAGGGAGAAGAAGGAGGCGGGGAAGGAGCCGCCGCCACCGGAGAAGAAGGAGGAGCGCCGCTGCGGAGCTGCTGCTGCTGCGGAGCCGTCGGGATGAGGGACCGGAGCTGAACTGCAAGCTACTGTCGCTTGGACGTGTACCACACCTTCTCTCCTCGCCAATGCCGGTGAGCACAGCCGCAAGCCCCTCTTCCAACCTTGACCTTTGCTACGGCCATGGCGCTCCGCCTTGGAGCGCGTAGGCCAAGGCCTCACCCAGCCTACTTGGACACACGCACACGAACACATGGACCGGCCAAAGCCTCGAGGACCACGGCATCGGGAGGATGCCGGACCGGAACGCCGCCATGCCCGTCGCCGCGCTGCATGCCGCCACGGCGAGGCCACCTTGTCACCCCATCACTGAGCCCCGAGCCGCTTCGATGTTAGATCTGGAATCACCTCACTATGGAGCATGTCATGCGCTTGCTATCTACCTGGGAGCTGCACCGGAGGACCGTCGACGCATGACCATGCCGCCGACATGCCACTCTAGAGCGCCACCATTCAACACCGTTCCTCGTCGTCTTCGGCCGCCTCAAAGGACAAGGATGCCTTGTCAAGCTCTGCCAGGACGTGCTGCTTCGGGACAAGGAGAAGATGGGAGCCGTGGAGCCTTCCTGGGTGCCGTGCCGTGCACCATGGTCGCGCCTGAGCTCCGCCGTGGGAGTTGCTGCCCACGCGGACTCCGCTGCAGGTTTTGGTTGCCGTCGGCGCCTTAGGAGGGTGTTGTGTGATCCCAAGGGCACCCATGTGCCCCGTTTGGCCTTGGATTTGGATGCCGTGAGGTTGCAGCCAAGCACCGTCATCGTCGAGCCACCGTACGCCGTGGACAGCCTCACCGGACGCCAAGGTGGGGACTTGAAGACCATCTCCGTGCTCGCCTTGACGCCCTGAAGCCGTTGAGCAAGAAGATGGAGCTGGAGGACCACCGGAGCGCCAGAATTTGGAGGACGATGTCACCGCCGTTGAGCCCCCACCGTCGGGCAAAGGAAACAGAGGAGGTGATCGATTCGGCAAGAGGAGGATGGACACGGTGTTCGTGGACCAATGACGCTGCAAGTGGGACCAATAAGCGACGATGCACCGTGGATCAAACGGTGAACCGTGTGGACTCAAGGAAAGGTCCGTGCACCCGGCTCACGTGGACCAAAGCCGCTGACAATGGACCCAGCGCGCATCAGAGCACCGTGGACCGAGACAGTGGACCAGAGCCTGTTTTGGATCCATACGATGACGTGGTAGCACCAGAACGTGCCACATGGCAGGCTGAGCCCGGCCCAGATCTGGCCCACTCGATCCGTTAACGGCCTAGTGGGGCCCACCTGTCAGTTGACCGTTGACCGTTGACTGATGACATCAGCAGTGACGTTACCCCGGACCCACATGTCAGGCGATCGTTGACCCAGTCAATGCTGACGTCAACATGACGTCACCTGCCACATCAGCATCTGATCTGTCTATGTTTGAGCCGCACGACACGTGAACCAATCACAGGCTGCCATGTGTCAGCACCAGAATAATCCAACCTCTTTTCTTTTTCAGAAACCGGTTAAATCTTTGAAAAATCATAACTAATTCATACGAGCTCAGAAAATTATGATCCACATATCCAAATTTTCTATAAATCGAGCTCTACCTATTTTTGCTATATTTGAGTGAATTTGGATCTTTTATTTAGTATTCGTTCTTTGTGCTAATCTATCGAGGTCGCTTCTGCGACCATTAATTCTCGATTACAGGGTCGAGCGAGGACAGGTCTGACGACAGTGACTACCAGGAGAAGTCCGATAGCTACGTCAGTGAAGGTGTCACATCTCACCTCGTAGATCCCATTACACATGGCAAATGTAGCATGACTAGTGGCTTTAATTTCTGTTGCTAAATAATGGATCGCCTGTGCTAGGATTGCATGGTAGATAATACTTGATGAGCCCTACCTTGTTGTAACCTATCACCTGCTTACCCGTTGTTATGTTAGCCACTCGCTTATCTGCTATATTTTTTACATATATACTTCACTCGCTTATATTTTTGATGCGAAGTGATGAACCCTGGGGAGGCCTGGAGGGTGCCAGGCTGAAGGTGTGTGTGTTGATGGGTCAGATGAGCTTGTGAGCTGATGATGCTATATCTGGATTTGAGGTGGAGCTTACGGCAGGGAGTAGGGTGAGTGTTGAGTCGATCGAGCCGGGATCTACAATGAGCTTATGGAGCGAGTCTTGTCGGAGAATGGATCTGGACATTCCCACGAGTAATGGTCTGTGGCGGACTAACTCAGATGTGTTGGAGAGTCATGAGTGGAAACCTCTAAGGGGTGGAAGCCAGGAGGAGTGTGCCGTGGTAGCACATTAATTGGGAACTCTGATGAAGACATCCCAGCTTGATCACACTTAGGAACCGCTGCATGGTATCCGGACCTTAGGAATCTCTTGCTTTTCACTCGCTTCCCAGGGGGAAGACGGCTGAACTGCTGGATAGATCGATGCCACTACTGCTAGGTGAGTAGTGTTTGGAAGGTATATGCATGGGATGGAGCTAACACCCTACCAAGATGATCATGGCACCCTCTTCGGGAGTGGGTACATGGCATGGCATCCTCTTCGGGAGCGGATACATGCTCTCTTCACAGTTTCAATGATCCAGAGCTGGATGGTAGAGTGGCATCGTTCTATGGCAGTAGGCGTCCGAAATCTGCTTAGGTGACGATCAGCACCGATGATGGCTATCTTGTGGAATATTAAAACCTCTGCAGCGTGTATGGTTGGTCGATCGATACATATGCCAATCTTTGTCTATGGACCTTTCCTGTGTTCTGCATGCACTGGACTAGTGAGTGGAGTGTTCTACCTTCTCCCTGAGTGTGACTTCCGGTCGTGAGCCAGGTTGAGGGCTGCGGGCCGCTGAGGCAAGCCGAGAGGGAGTTGGCTTGTCGACTTGAGTCTGAGAGGGTGTTGGAGGATATGGGATGGTGTTTCCGAGATGGAAGGTGAAGGATGGTGTGGGCTGGGAATGTGTTTAAAACTTGATTACTATATTCTTTATATACTGAATCGCTGCATAGGAAAACCCAGCCTTTATAGGTTCCTTTGTTTATATCGATGATTTGCATCTAATTTCCATAAAGCAATGCATAAGGTAGGAGTGGCCAGTACATATTGTACTAAAAATTTGGTTTCAGGTTCAAGGATTGAGTACTCATCTGGGGAGTACAGTGATTGAGGGTTTTGTACCTACGCTCAAGTTGGATAAAAAATGATAGCTTCCACACCTTTAAGCTTTTAATTTTATGCTGTATGAACTCTGATTCCGCCAAGTGACGATGTAATAAGTTATTGTAAACTTTTCTATTGCACTCTTTTGTTCGATGTATGGATTATGGTATTCAACTGTTATCGGATAATATGATTTAAATGGTTATATTATACTTCGACTCTGTGGATTTCCCTTTATGGAAATCGAGGTCGTTTGAGGCTCAATCCAAACAGCCCCTTGGTCCGCGTCCGTCTAAAATGTACAATTCAACATCGTACTAGTAGCAGTCTTGTTTTAAGCCAAAGTCGCTCTTTTGTCGCGTTCTTATCCACAAAAATTAATGTTTTTAGTACTATAAACCGCTAATATCTAAGTAGTTTTTTGCGAGGAAAAATATCTAAGTAGTTAGACTAAATGTAAGAGTTTCATGCATTAACGTCCCTCGAACTTTTGGATCCACGAATTTTGAAAATGTATTAATGAGTCACTAAACTTGTTAAGTGATCTGTGCGAGCGACATGAGCATTCTTTTGTTGAAGTGACATACTAGTGTGGCATGTTGTCTTACAGTTCACCCTTCAAATTTGTTTCTCCTTTAATAAAAAAAAAGACCATGGGAAGTGACGATGCAACTGCAGGAACCACACAAACCTTCTACAGCAACAAGGGAAGGGAGGAAAAGAGGGTCTATTTTCAAAGATAAAGTAAGAGTTCAAATTAAAATATATACATGCCTCACTAGCATGCATGCTATGTCAGCAGGAAATATCCATACAACCGGCATTGACCTGTGATGCCCCACTCAACATTTTTAGGCCATAAATGCATCTTCAAAATATATGAACCTACACGACACACTCTTCCAAGCTCGAGGTCGTTGGTTCATTTGACTCTAAATCTAAAGTTTACAATGGCGCCATGACGGTTGCTAGCAGGTTGTTTTCATCTTAAATGAAAACGGATTTGTGAAAGAATATCAATATTTATTTTATCAACTATGTCTTCTTCACTGAATATATTTAAATATATCGTGCTGAGTAAATTTTAAGTAATTTGACTAAGGAGAGTAAATACAATGCGTGTGTGGGCGCGCGAGCTGTGCTGTGATTGTGAAGGAGGAAAGGAGCCAGGAGGCAAGCATCCACACAACACGAGGAAAAGTAGCAGCACGTACTGCCGCACACGACACACGACACAAAGGGCCGCCCAGACACGATCGACGGACCCAGCTCCAGTGCCGGCCCCCCCGACGGCGGCTCCACGTGACAGGTCAATGGCTCCTGGAGCCCGCCTCTATAGCTGCGGGCACCCGTGGTGCTAGTTCGTGGACGCTGCGGGCTGCGGGCAGGACCACGCCGGCGGCGAGGTCTGACTCGTTCCAGGTGAGGTCGCCGACGACGAGGGGTCGTCGCGCGAGATATTTGGCAAGTGACAGGTCAATGGCGGGCTGCATTGCATGTGCATGTCCGTCCATCCAGCTCTGCCGGGGCCCGGCCCGCCGAGGTCGCCGTACGTAGTAGTGTCCTAGTGCTTATCCCCTACCTCTAGTTGGCGTGCTGATTACTACCTGATTGGCCCGTAACCGTAATGGGAGCTAGGGACTTGCCGCCTGCTCTGATGGCGAGGCCAGTCGGCAGGCGCCACACGTGAAAAATAAAACAAAACGAAACACAGCATGAGATGTGCCTTCTCCTGAATTTTACCCGGTGGCATGACTGCTTGGCCGTGCCACCAACTACTAGTAATATACTTCGTGACGATGATCTGCGAGTGCATCCGCTGGATTTGACCCATTTTTACACCAAAAAAAAACTGACACGATCCAATGCTTAACTGTTCATTCCAATTCCAGTAGGCAAAGCTTTGCAGAAAGCAGTGGTGCTTGACTGCAGGTTGGCTTTTCGCGTGCGCTCGCAGCACTCTGTTCCCGCTAAGGCGCTAACTGCCCTAACTTGTTCGGAGACAGCAGAATCAGGTTCAGGCACCGCAAGGTAACACCGAGTACGACGCGCCAACTGCCAATGCATTCATGGATTGAATTGAATTGCTCGTTTCAGAAAATTCAGTTCAACGTGTTATAGTGTTCCAACTCCGCGGCAAATCGGTGTACACAAGATTTATTTGGCTATTGATGGAGAACGTAACGTGGTATCTGCGACGTCCTTTAGTCGTCGTGTTCCGTACTGTACTATTCAGATCTTTTTGACTCAGTCCATGATGAGCAAAAATAGGTCTAACTTCACCACTTTAAAAGAAGGCTTATCTTCAATGGAAGATAGGGTCAATATCATAATGGAAGAAATACAGTAAAAAAGGGTGTTGCATGTTACTCAAAACTCAAAAAGAGTTTAACCGTCCAGGTGAGAAGATTATACAGTGCAGAGAACAAAACAGATATGAAATTATCAACAAAAAGATCATTGCCAGGCTGTTACTAGAACTGCATCATGAAAAATAAAAGATGGGGCATGCTTGGTGAATTAGTGATTGAGGGACCACCAGCTAACGGAATAAGGTGGATTTATGAGCTTCCTGAATCAGTTCAATTGGAATATGAAACGTTAGGGTCATATATTTTTTTTCGCCAGATAAGCAACGTTCAGTTTGCAGTTGAGTGTGTGTAATAATGCCTTGCAGTTCGCAGGAAATGCAAGCACAGGAAAATTATCTTTGAATGCCACACCAAAAGAACAATGAAATCGAAACCAAAGGAAGAACAAAGACAAGCATGTTCTGATTCTTCTTCTTTGGACCGGAGAGGAGAGATTTTTGCTCTGTATCTTAAGATCATCCAAGCGAACTTGCATAATAAGTACTAAAAGAACTCCACTAACAAATATGAACGAGAAATGGAGGATAGCTTCCCATCTGAGCTGAGGCACCATATAAGTAAAAGATGCAGATTTATCCAACCCCTAAAGGTCCAAGGTTGAGGTATTTCTCTGAATGCTTCTTCTCGAAAGGCTGACTGGTGCTTTTGAGGAAAAAAACCACAGGCACTGCTCGAGTGCTCGACAAATTAAGGGAGTTACTACAGCGTGAGTAACAAGTCGGAAAGGCTTTAAGATGCCAACTGAGCAACAAAACCGCCACATGGAATTCCTCAAAAAAAAAAAAAAAAGCATGGAAGAATCACCCAACCATTCCTGAAATGTGCAACGCCAATGGCAGAGCGGGTAAGTGTAACACTAAACATGGGAATAACAATGGACTAAAATCTCCAAATCATATGCAGACATTTCAAAACGAATGACAATCATGTGTTTCAAACAATATAAAAAAGGTGCTAACAATACAAAACGGAGACTAGGACATACATGAAACAAAATCAAACAAAGGCTTGACATTTGAGGATTATAACAAATAAACTATCATCTTAGAACCAACACAAAAATTCACATAAGCAATTACATATATGATCTTGAATAAATTATAGCCACAAAAGACAGACATAAACAATCCATTTTACCAATCACTGCAACTTGGAAAACAAACAGCAACTAAAACAGAGGTATTGTTGTTGGCAATGCTTAATGAGTTAGTTTTCTCATAATTTTCGAACCAAGGTTGACCAATTTCCAACATGCAAACAGAAATACAGAGTTTGAGTTTGATAGGCATGACAGAAAAAGAAAGATAGGAACTGACAGCTTACAACAGCTTACAACTGAAACTTGAATTAACACCATCCTTCTAACAGATATAACAGAGAGCCAAAATGGATGTCACTAAGGCCACCAGAACTGAACTAGGTACACTAAGTTTTGACTGACAGCAAAAAAACAACCACGTGTTCTTGTTTTCAAACACATCCTGACCCATATCTAGCTTCTTACTCCTGCATATTGCCTTTGGAGCCATCCTGTAGACACAGTCGTCCTTCCTCTTCATTCATCTTGCAAAACAGCAGAGTACGATTTGTAGCATCTGACCAACACCAGCCTCCAAAGCTTCCTTGTCATTCTCCAGAAAAAGACCTGCCCAATAACCCATTAGAGCTCAAGCGTAGCACACTATTGAAGCGGGATCTTTAAGCAACTTGTTATCAAAGCACATTTTGTTACGGCTTTTCCAGATGGCCCAACAGATGGCCGCTATACCAAGAGTATGAAACTGTTTACCATATGGAAGCCATCTTTCACACCATATAACAAACATTGTCCTAAAGATCTGGGCACATTGTTAGCCCCAAAACAGCTGGCAACTATTGCCCAAACCACCATGGCAGTACTACATTGGAAAAACAGGTGACAAGGAGTTTCATCAAGATCACAAAAGTAGCATGAAAGATCATCAGCCCATTTCCTCAACAAGTTATCCTTCGTGAGCACTGCATTATTCATCATGAGCCATAAGAAAATTTTGATTTTAGCTGGAATTTTTTCCTTTCAAGATTTTCTTATGATATGGTCCTGAATCATTCAGAGTCATAGCATTGTATATAGATTTGACACTAAATTTCCCTCCGAATTCAAACTTCCATACAATTCTATCATCTTCAGGAGGAAGACAAATAGTACTCAATGTCATAACTAATCTTTTGCCAATCCTGCAGCATATTATCAGTCAACCATCTAGTGAAAGAAACACTATTAATGTCAATTTTCACCTGATGCACAGAAATGTCTTGCTGTTCACAGAATTTAAAGAGAACAGGGTATAGAACACACAAAGGACTTCCATATAACTATGAATGTTTCCAGAACTAAGTATTTTTACCATTCTTTACTTTGACTCTCCTCCCTTGAAGATAAATGCCTTAATTTTCAATAAATCAGTCCATATAGCAGAATCATTTTATCTATGCTTCACACCACAGATTGATCCATCCTTGATGTATTTGAATCTGATATTTTTTTTGCCACAGACCATCCTCAACATCCAGTTTCCACCACCATTTGCATAAGAGGCTAATATTCATTTTCCTAAAATCTTTAATTCCAAGGCCAACTTTTCTTACAAATCTTTGTCAATTTGAGAAGCTGATTTGTTTTTTGTAAACCCCCCCCCCCCCGGGGGAAAAAAAAGGGCTCCTAATTCTATCCAACTTGTACAGAGTTGTTTTTGGCAACAAGTAAATAGACATGTGGTAAACAGGGGCATTGTTCAAGCTAGAGCTAATCAAGATGGACCTCCCAGCAATGGACATAGTGCCTCCCTTCCAGATATAAAGTTTTTTACACTTTTATCAACCAAAGGTACCCAAGTTAATTTTCTCATATATACTGATATAGCACACAAGCCAGAAGAAATTATGAAGTATTGTCTAGTACATGTACATCAGTCAATATACAGCTCATGGCACCATTAAATTCAAAATGGAATGAAGAAATTTTGAAGGTCTTAACTGGAGGTTGGTTGATGATCAGTCCTCCATCCTTCACCCGAGAGCTCTACGTGAGACAGATCTCCGCTCAGCGTACATAGCAAGTATCTCCTTGAGCCTAAAATGGCACATTGTCAATTAAATAAAACCAAAAAATATTGGAAGCAAACAAACGAAACACTTACATTTCATGATTGTCGGTGGCGCTGGACATTTCCTCAAGAAAGGTGGGCAAAAGTTTTCCAAAGTAATGTGCAACTATTAGTTCCAGTTCTTCCAGTTCAATACCACAAGCCTACAGCGAATAAAAAACATGTGTGACTAAGTAATAACCAATTATAGTACTATAGGTAACACCTGAAATAACATTATGCATACCAATGCTTCTTGTGGCCCATAAACAATAAAGTTGTGCAGGAACACTGAAAGATAGTCATCCTCGCTGGCAAGACCCGCGTCTGCAGTGTTTCTCTGATGATCTTTCCAGTATATAGCAGAGATGAATTCATCTTTAGGCGCAGTGAAAACATGCAACCTAGGATGGTAGAAATTGTTTATCTTTTCAATAAGTTGTCCCGCTGCTGCATGATCCAGAGTTTTATAGAATTTGGAGAAATCTGTAAGTAGCAGTCTTCTTAAAGCTGGCTCGATAAGCAAAGGATGATGCCTGATGACCCAAAGTTGTATCTCCCATACTTCTTCTTTAACATCTGACTCTGGAGATAGATCTTCTACCTGAGAAATGAAGTCATCAACATATGCAGGTCGATTTCCAGCTTCACCATATTTGGTCTTCACTAGACAATTGAGTAGCTTCATCAAATCTTTGTGTATGTTAAGTTTTGAAGCTCTCAGATTAGCATGCTTGTTGATTGTTACATGCAAAGGATCTTCTATTGACACAAGCATATCACTGACATCAAAATTACCACCAAAGCTTTTGTTCTCTGCATGTAACTTAAAAAAGAACTCAACATATCCATCTAACACAGTAGCCTCAATGTATGTTATCTTTGTATGATCAGCTTGTGGGATATCAGCATATGAAGATCCAACTTTAAACTTATATGGCTCAGTCACTGGATGTTCATCAAAGAAGTCTAACACTGCCATATATTTCACCTCTATCGTCACCCTTCTGACCCTTTTAGGAACTGGATGATGCTCATCTTCCAAATGAGTATTACCTATGTTAAACAATTTAGATCACAAGTGATCAAATGATGTAAAACTCTGTTCATATTTGCCAGCAGGTACTAAGTGAGCAATGAAATGTTCAGGTGGGGATGTTAAACAATTTAGATCGCAAGTGATCAAATGATGTAAAACTCTGTTCATATTTGCCAGCAGGCACTAAGTGAGCAATGAAATATTCAGGTGGGGATCCTCTCCCCCGGTGTATGTAAAACAATTTAGATCACAAAAGTGATCAAATGATGTAAAACTCAGTTTATATTTGCAAGCAGGCACTAAGTGAACAATGAAACATTCAGGTGTGGATCCTACCCCGTGTTTTTTTTTTTAAATGTTGCTTACCTGAAGACGAAGGATGCAACGGCATTGTTGATGGCAACGGCGGTGGAGATGAAGGCGCTGCTGGTGTCGGTGGTGACGATGGTCTTCGCGGTGCTGATGGCGATGGTTGCAGGGGCAGTTGCGAATCCACCAACTCCGTGGATCAAACGGCTCCTCCTGGTGTGGCCCTGGTGGTATGAACTGAAGGGTGGGGTTGAACAGCTCAGCAGTGGGAGGCGGCGGCTGGGACTGTGCAAACGGCGGAAGCCCTGGTGGTCCGAACTGCGGCGCGTAAGGCTACTGGATGGAGGCGGGCGCCGGTGCGTACTGATGGGAGGCGGCTTCGAACTGCCCTAACGCAGCGGAATTGGGAGGCGGGGGCCGAGATGGTCGGAAGTGAGAAGCTGAGGGTGCCGACGCGCCATGGTACGGGCCCCGAGCCCAGGGTATATCGGAGGCGACGGATCGGCGGCAGCGGCGGCGGCGGCGGCTAGGGTAGAGAGGAGGGGCCCGGCGAGGGTACAGGAGCGGCTTTGGAGGAGCGGCGGCGCGTCTCGTCTAGGATTTCGAGCGGCGGCGGCTGGAGCTCTGTGTCGTGCACAGTCATCGGTTCCTTAGACTGGCATGGGCCCAAACTCTGCTCGTTCTCTGGGCCACACACGCAAAGAGCCCACGGGGGCCCTTTACTTTACTTGCCAGCCCGTGCGTGTGCCCGTTAAAAATCTTGATGCGCACCATAAATAAATTTCACTTTTTTTTGGTACCTCCTCCGCTTCAAAATAATCAATTTTTATAGGATTATACTTAAATTAATTATAAACTATCTTAAATTTTTAAAAAAGGCTATGAGTGCCTTTACCTTCTTTTAGTTAAAAAACAAGAACTTGTCAATATTTTCTAAAACATCGAGCACACATGGATGGAAGGAAGCACTCCACTAAACATCTGTGGAGTGTGGGACACTGACACGTGCGACCTCACGCGTCATGGCTGCAAGGCTGTTCAGCAACAACGCCCGCCGCCGTTTCCCCTGTAGCCATAACCGTCTTATTAAGCGGCTGTGCCGCAACTCGCAACAGCATATTTCGTCTTGTTCCACACGACCACCCCTCTCTGCAGGCAATTCAGATCCTTGGTCTCAGAATCCATTTCTTCCTGCAAATATCATTGGAGACAATACAGACGCCTAGCTAGAAGGTACTTACTACTACTAGGTTCCGTTTCTGATCGTCGCCATCCTCTTCGGATTCGTTCGAGTGTCTTCACTGTGATCCTGAATTTCAGGGAACTCTGAATGTTTTTGGCAGGCGAAATCTGAGGCTGCCAGCCAAAGCCAAGATGAAGTTCTGGTCTCTGCTCGTCGTAGCATGGCTGCCGGTTCTGCAGGTCCTCCTCGTAGGCTTGCTCGGAGCTCTTCTCGCGTCCGGCCGTCTCGACGTTCTCACGGCCGATGCTCGGAGGAACGTCAACAAGGTAGTAACATTCAGTCGTTTTAGTTGGATAATACTACGCTGAGAACGACTGAATGCGTGTGCTTCTCGCTGCCCTTTTACTGATTCGATTCGATCGCAGGTTGTTTACATCGTCTTCGTTCCATCGCTCGTCTTCTCCAGCTTGGCGAGCACCGTCACGCTCAAGGACATCGTCTCCTGGTTCGAGTTCGCTTGCTTCGGCTTTAGTGATGAATGTTTTGTGGTTTGCTCGGGGTCTTTTTTTTTCTGAGACTGAACTTAATGGTTCAAGGTGGTTCATGCCAGTGAACATGGGCATCGTGTTCCTGATCGGGGCAGTTCTAGGGTGGGTGTCTGTCAAGGCCTTTAGACCGGAAGAACATCTCCAGGGACTTGTCATTGCTTGCTGCTCATCAGGCAAGTCTGCAAGATGTGTAGGCATACAATTCACATGGAAAAGAAGTTTCTCTTGCGAGGATGTAGAGTTTTTGTCATTACTGTTATCTTCAGATAAGGTTTACTATGTGTTGCTTGCATATTTTTCAGGTAACTGGGGAACCATTCCTCTGATGATTGTTCCAGCGATTTGCAATGAGGAGGGCAGCCCTTTCGGAGACGCCAGCACCTGCAACTCTCTTGGTCTCTCTTATGTGTCCATGTCAATGGCGGTGAGCCAGCCCATGTTCTGATGTTCTACTTAGTTCTTAGTACATGTTTTCAAAGACCAAGAAGGGTTGGTTTGGATTCATAAGTTTAGCTTCTCCATCCTCATGCGCGCAGCTCGGCAACTTCTACATATGGACGCACATCTATAGTGTCATGAAGAAATCCGCTACGCTGTACAAGGCAAAAATGTGCAAGAAACGCGATCGGACTGACACGAGCAAAGAACATTTTGGACAGGATGCAGGTGGCGATTACGTCGCTTCTCTTCCGCCGTGTTCTCAAGGTTTATCTGATGATGTTGGAAGCAACTCGGTGAGTGAAATATTCTACTGAGATCAGCAATGTACAAACTCGATCTAGTTATTTTTTTTTAGATTGGTCAGCAGGTTACTTCTCCCTTGCTTGCAAATGATCCTAGAGCTAGCTTCTTGGGTTACTACTTGAGAAGAGCAGAGGAGTTGGTGGTGGAGATCTGAAAGAAGTATGGTCACCGCCAAGTGTAGCTGCGGTATGCCATATACGTAAATGCTTTTCACTACTATATGATGCCATTACAGAAAGTGAACAGTAGAGAACTGAAGAATAATTGCTAGGATCGTTCGTGTGATCAGATGTTTATTGTGGCAGGTTGTGGGATTCAGTGTGGGTGCAGTAGACAAGGTGAAATCACTTGTTACTGAAGAAGGTTCTCCTTTCAGGGTAATCCAGGATTCTACAAAATTATTAGGGTCAGTGTGTGATCGTCAGCACTACATTTCCTACACTTCCAAAAAAAAACTGTGAACCGATTAGATGACATGTCAAACTTTGGAGCAGGGACGCTACAATTCCATGCACGGTGCTGATTCTCGGTGGGAATCTAACAAAAGGTACATCTCATCGCCATGACCTATGCCATCCATTGTTTATGTTTCTAACTGGATTGCTGCGCCACCAGGTATAGGCAAGACGATGGTCAGGCCCATTGTGGTCATATCAATAATTGCCATACGTTTTGTTCTCCTCCCAATCTGCGGAATCGGCATCGTCACAGCAGCCACCAAGCTTGGGTTGCTACCGAATTCTCCCCTGTACCATTACGTGCTCCTGCTGCAATCCACGGTTCCTCCAGCCATGAGCATTGGTAATGGGAATTTCTATTCACCCAACATGTCAGCATCAGAGATGCGAATGCCCTTGTGTCTCTGAGGTGACCATTTCTTTTTTCTTTGCATTGCATGCACCATAGCTCAGCTGTTTGACGTGGGGGAAGAGGAGTGCTCTATCATCTTCCTGTGGACGCACCTAGTTTCTGCCCTTGCCCTCACGCTTTGGTCGACGGTGTTCATGTCACTTGTACTGTGAGCTACCAGTGCCGAATCTTTTTTTTAAGGTCACCGCACTACCGAAAATCGCGACTTTGCCGATTGTAATATTCTTTGCCGAGTGTCTTCCTGTTGGCACTCGGCAAAGATATTTTCAATATTACATTTTCGAGGCACTAAATGAACTCAAATGAAAAAATTTTCTACTACAAAGTTGTATAACTTTTTAGGATCTACAAATTTTATATTGGTCATTTTTTTATTTCATAAATCGATAGTAATGTTGTTTATAAAACCTACATCTCACTAATAGTTTCATAAGAATTGTGAACTATGTTAGAACCACCACATCGGATGAACAAATGATCAAACAAGCAAAATAATGTTTATAGATCTTAATAAGTTATGAAATATTATAGTTTAATTTTTTTTTCATTTGAGTTCATCTTGCCATGCTAAACCTACGCGTGAATTTCAAAATTCAAAATTCAAATTTCGTAAACGACCTCGGATGAAAAAAATACCCAAAACAAAGTCTGTAGATCTCAAAAAGTTATGAAACTTTGTAGTTGATAACTTTTTCATTTGAGTTCATCTTACCATGCTAAAGCCATATGTGAATATCTTAAATTTGAAATTCAAATTTCGTAAAAGACCTCGGATGAAAAAACTTCCTAAACGAAAAGTGTAGATCTCGAAAAGTTATGAAATATTATAGTTGACCACTTTTGGATTTGAATTCATTTAGGCCCTTAAACAAGCTAATTACTCTCGATTTAGTATAAAATATGAGGAAATGAAACTAGTTATAGACACATGTGACAGAGTAGTGCAGTGATTAAGGCAGAAGACACGCGTGAGAGAGGTCACGAGTTCGAATCCCACCGGACGCGAAGCGCGCGATTTTCGCGCGAAAAATGTCGCGACTTGCCGGTGGTCCCCCTCAGATTTAAATTTTTTTTCTATTATTTTCGGGTTTTTTTCGGATTTTTTATTTCGGGCCTTTGCCGAGTGTCTAGGACACTCGGCAAAGCCTTTGCCGAGTGCTTGCCAGGTGGCACTCGGCAAAGGCTCCTTTGCCGATGCTTTCTTTGCCGACTGGGCTTTGCCGACTGCCACGTGAAATTGCAGTCGGCAAAGCCTTTGCCGACTGCAATCGTGCCTTTGCCGACTGCGAATTGCAGTAGGCAAAGCACCTAAATCCTGTAGTGTGGCTGGGGGGGAGGCATTCCCCATGTGAATATATATATTAGTACAAAATGGCCCATTAAATAATATAAAGTATTTATTTACAACAAAACACCCAAACCTAAGGGCAAAAGATGAAGAAAGAACAATGTGGCAGAACCTCCTAAATCATATGACCCACACGCATGATTATTGTCTAAATAGACTCTAATTAACCAGGAATGTATTCCATAAGACTTAAAAGATCCGTCGGATAAATCCCGAATAATCCATGATTCTTCGAGCAGGATCAATCATTACAAAGAGACATTGCAGTATTACAACAGTTTTATACAAATAATATACATCAGAGTAAAATAGCAGAAGGATTATAATAATATAAGTTTACAAACCGTTCAGTTTAAACTTACAAACCATAAGTTGGATTAATACAAACCATAGTAGCAGTGGAGTAACAATATAACTTATTACAAAAACCTTGATTATATGCTCTGCCCAAGAGCAAGACATCCTATTCGTTGTCACTTTCCTCGACGACGGTCATGCAACAGGATGCGTAGCAATCCTGCTCATGGGACTCACCTGCAACAAAGGTTCAACAGACCCTGAGTACAAAAGTACTCAACAAGACTGACCCGATGAAAGAAAAGGGATGAAGACTCAGGAAATGCAGGCTAGAGGGACAAGGTAAGGTTGCAAGAGATAAGAATTTTTATGGAAAAGCAATTACAGATAGTAAAGTTGCCTTGCTCTAGATCCGAATTACCAACCAATCTCATTTTGATACCTTATCTTCATACAAGTTTTTACTACGATGATGAACAACGATCGAGTCTTCTTCTCCGAGAAGCAATGGCAATTCGAATCCATTTTCATACCCAGCTGGGACCTATATCACTGGGATACCGGAGACTTTAACTTCGATGCATACTAGATCATAGATATACCGGGATAACAACCACAACCATATATCATCACATGATACATATGAGCACTTCGACCCAGTGTACCGATATAGTGGGAACTTAAACCCACAGTATAACACACTATGACATATGTGGGGACTCTGGCCCACTATATATCACTCCATGACATACGTGGGGACTCTGGCCCACTGTATACCACTTCATGCATGTGGATTTTTCTAATTTCTCAATATCACCAGATCACCATCGACACGGGGCCTAGGGCATCAACAGACGAAAACACTACAGAGGGACTCCTTTCCCAATGCAAGTTACCCGTCCGGACTCGATTTATTAACTATCATCATGATTCCAACACTTAGACTAACCTCATTCTTTTTATTCTTTTACCTTTTTAAAACCTAACTAATTAAGCAGGGCTAAGCATTACTATGCATCTTTCAGAACAGGTAACAAGGAATATGAAAGTAAGACAGGTAATGCAATTGGTGGGTTTTCACTCAACTCCTATTACTTAATGCAACATTTCATAAGGAAGCTATAAAACTTTTATAAAATCAAGGGTTTAAATGCATCCGGGGCTTGCCTTGGTATTCGGGATAAACGGTCTCAGGCTCTGGATCAACTCCAATCTCCTGAGTCTGCTCTTCCTTCGGATCTGGGGCGACAACGTTGAACTCTTCGTTAACAAAAACTATACGATAAAAGCATATGCTTCAAAATGATGGAATAGTAAATATGATGCTCGATGGATGCATGACCAGTTTAAAGGCTTGAGTACAACTTTCCTTCACGATACAGTTGCAAGCCAACAAAACTTACTCACTAAGTCTGTTAGGGTTAACTGCATCTTTAATGACATTATTTAAACACATGAAATAACGTCGATTAAACCCTAATAATATGATTAAGGTAAGCGCAAACAATTAATTAAAGTATCAAAGGTCATCAATCAATCCCAAAGTTAAACAAATCCTATAATGATTAAACTTATTTAAAGGGATTAATTAATTATTTAAAAGCATAAAATAAAGGCATAAAAAATTAAAGTTGTCAAATTTAGCTCAAAATTTTATTTTGAAAAGCTCTTGGTCTAATTAGATGGCAAAACAATTTTTAGAAATAAAAGCCAATTATTTTATTTATTAAAAATCATTAAAAGTGCATTTTTCAATTAAAAGGGTTAATTTTAACTTATACAAAAAGGCACTCAAATTTGGCATTTCATATTTTTCCTATGTAGAGAACATTATAAAGAACATACACAAAAATTTTTAAAATTTTTGGAGCTATACATGAATTACTATGATTTTCTAAAGAAAATAGCATTTAAATCATTTTCTGGAAAAAGAAAAAGGAAAAAGAAAATTCCTCCCGACGTTGACCGGCAGCGGCCGGGTTTTGACCGGCGATTGCTCGCCGACGGCGAGGTCTCCGGTGAAGAGGTTTGGTCCTACGTGCTCAGCTCGACACGGTGAACAACTTGGGCTAGTTGATGGAGTGGCGGGGCGACGGCGGCGCACTGGCCGGCGGCCATGGCGGCACGGCGGTGCGGCAGTGCGGCAGAAAGGCATCACCGGAGTGTCTTTGGTGACGGCAAGGCTATCTACATGCGCTACACACCTTCGCGAACACAAACAGCAACAAAATGAGACCAAACTTGAACCCCAGCCGCAACGGCTACGCGCGCGGCGGAGCGGCAAGGTCGTGCCGGCGGCGAGCTACGGTGACCGGCGGCCTCAACACATTAGAGAAGAAATTGAGGGTACAGGCAGATGCAGGAGCTCACCACGGGCACGGTGTGCACGCTGATGAAGGCTCGGAGTGGTTGAGGCGAGCTGTAGCCGGCGACGCTAATGGCGGCAGCGGTGCTCCGGCAGCAAGGTCCGCGTCACGCCGACTCCTGTGCACCATTAAGACGGCCAAGATGCGATGAGGGGCAGGAGAATATGGAGAACATGATAGAAGGGTTAATGGAAATATATATTCAACCTTGGCAGCGATGGCCGGTGAGAAAGCTCGCGGCGGCTCGGCGACTGGCCGCGAGGAAGATGACGGCGTGCGGGCGCTATGGGCGATGAGGGCGGGCACTAGCTGGCTCAGAAGAAATGCAAGGTCGAGGCGGAGCTTGTGGCAAATCAATTGGACAGCGGTGGATCGACGGCGGCGAATTGGAGCGGCGGAGCAAGGTCGTCGGCGGCGGCGGCAGGGGGAAAGAAGAAGAAGTCGTCCACGGCGCCCCTATTTATAGTCAGAGCTCGAGGGAAGGAAGGGCGACACGTGGCGAGGGTGCTTCGAGCGTCGAGGTGAGCTGGCGGCTGTGGCATATGCGGTGGTGGACGGCGGCGCGGCTTGAGAAGTCGGCCATGGCGGCCGACGATAGGTCTCAGTGCTGTTCTTGAATATTACAAAAATACCATTTATCAAAAATAACAAATTACTTCAAAGTTGATATAAGAATTTGAAAATCTCCAAAAATAGAATTTACATAACTTTTCAAAAGCTACACTTTTTATTTAACTAGCATCCTCAAATTCTGTCTAGAATTTGAAATATGAATTCAAATTCAAAAGGGAAATAAAACCCTAGAAATAAACATTTGAAATTACTTTTTATTTTTCAATAAAACTTGAAAATCTTCAAAAATATGAAATGTTTAACTTTGCAAACCAAACATGTTTCATATATAAAGTTTTCCCAAATTATGTATAATTTTTGAATTATGATTTTAAAATCAAAGGAGGACAATTGTTGGAAAACAATATTTTCAAATTCATTTGAAATTCTTTTTAGAAACTTGAAAACTTCATATACCAACTTTGTAGCTCTTGTCAAGATCTACAAACTATATTTTTAGAGTATTCCCAAATTCCTTATAGATTTTGAATTATAGAAAAGGGGATAAAACCAGGTTTTGAAATAAAGGATTTTTGAAACCGAATTCAAACTCGATTTGGTTTCTAAATTAATTGGTTGGTCATTAGTGCTCACAAATATTATCCAAGGACATTTTTAGGTCAATGACCCAAAGACACCCTTGGTTGACTAGGTTGACTTTTGAAAAACATTTTATAGCTTTCCAATTTGAATTTAAATTTGAATTGCAAGACTTGGGAATAATCTTTGAAATCCAAATTCAACTTCAATTGTGGAAATCATTTTTAAGGGTTGGACTTAGATTTATACACTATGCTTGACACTAGTGTAAACACAGTTTACACCTCAAGTACATAGAATATAAACCAAGTAATTTGGGATGACATTCGAAAGTAGAGTTTTATTATTTCATGTGACAAAACATTTCAGAAGCACAATCCACCTATGAAATGTAAGCTTGTTTTGGTTGATGCATATCAAGGTTGACGTAAACATGAATGTTTTGCAGTGAATATGATGACATGGCAGGGTTTTAGTTAATATAACACCAGAGGTGTTACAGCCCTTCCCCCTTAAAGAAATCTCGTCCCGAGATTTAAAGATGTAGGTAAAGTAATGGAAAAGAAAATGTGTCAAGAAAACACATTTTAACTAAACACATAAGGGAAAAGGGGTTTTACAACTCACATTAGACTAGTTACAGCTCACAGAGGGAATTGTAACTTAGAGGGAAGCATAGAATTCCGAAAAGTTCTCCAACAGGTAATCTTCCGATTCCCAAGTAGCTTCTTCTTCTGAATGTTGATTCTATTGTATGTTGTACCACTTGATTTTTCTGCTTCTAGTAACATAGTCCTTTTGATCTAATACTCAAATTGGATACTCAGAAAGTCAAATCAGGCTCAAGTTCAATTCCTTTGATATCAACAACCTTATCCGGTACTCGAAGACATTTCTTGAATTGGGACACATGGAACACATTGTGTACTGCCGATAATTGTTTAGGCAATTACAGACGATATGACATCTTCCCAATTTATGCCAAGATCTAAAATAGTCCAATGTAACGAGGTGCTAGCTTGCCTTTGACTCCAAATCGAGTAACTCCCTTCATTGGTGACACCTTTAGATACACATAATCCCCCTTATTGAACCACAAAGGTCGAAGCCTTTTATCCGCATAACTCTTCTGACGAGACCGTGCCACCTTTAAGTTTTGTTGTATTTGCTTAACTTTTTCTTCTATTTCTTTTACAAGATCAACTCTAAAAAATCTTCTTTCTCCAGGTTCAGACCAGCTTAACGGAGTTCTACATCTGCGATCATATAATGCTTCAAATGGTGCCATTTTGATACTTTCTTGATAACTATTGTTGTAAGAAAACTCTGCTAAAGGTAAACACTCATCCTATTTTTCTGAAAAATTAAGAACATAAGCCCTTAACATGTCTTCAAGTATCTGATTCACTCATTCAGTTTGACCCCCTGTTTGAGGATGGTAAGCTCTACTGTGCAAAAGATCAGTACCTAATAAATTATGCAATTGTTTCCAGAATTTGTTGATGAACTGCGTGCCTCGGTCTGACACAATAGTTTTTGGTATACCATGAAGACTGATGATACGTGCAAAATATAATTTGGCATATTGTGAAGCTGTAAGGGCATTTTGCACTGAAATAAAATATGCCAATTTTGTGAGTCGATCCACTCTGACCCAAATTGAATCAAAACCTCTTGTTGTTCTGGGTAGACCCACTATGAAATCCATACTAATATCTTCCTACTTCCAAGCTGGAATGGGTAATGGTTGAAGTTCTTCCGCAGACTTCAAGTGCACAGCTTTGACTTTCTGACAGGTATCACATTGAGCCACATACTTAGCAATTTCAATCTTCATCTTGGTCCACCAAAATTTCTGTTTTAAATAATGATACATCTTATTACTTCCTGGATGAATAGAAAACTTTGAAAGATGTGCTTCATCAAGGATCTTTTGACGTAACTCAGGAACTTTTGGTATGACCAGCCGATCCTTATACCATAAGACATCTGCTTCATCAATTGTGAAACAAGAAACTTTTTCTTTTCTAACTTTCTTTTTGATATACTTAATTCCTTTATTACTTCTCTAGACAGCAATAATTTGATCTTTGAGTGTTGACTCAACCGTAATGTTGGACAAACTACCATGTTGCACCATTACTATGCCCAACTTTTCTATCTCATGACATAAAGAAATGTCTAGAGGTTTTACTGTCAAGCAATGGCAATGTCCCTTTCGGCTAAGAGCATCAGCAACTATATTTGCTTTATCAGGATGATAATATATCTCTAAATCATAATCATTGATTAGTTCTAACCACCTTCTTTGCCTCATATTCAACTCATCTTGAGTAAAAATGTATTTCAAACTTTTGTGATCACTATAGATATTATATTTATTGCCCCACAGATAATGTCGCCATATTTTCAAAGCATGAACCACAGCTGCTAACTCTAAATCATGTGTTGGATAATGCTCTTCATGTTTCTTCAACTGTCGAGAAGCATAAGCAATAACTCTCTCTTCTTGCATCAACACGCATCCAATACCAATACCAGAAGCATCATAATAAACATCAAACGATTTCTCAATATTCGGCTGTGCTAAAATTGGAGCAGTAGTCATTAATTTCTTTAATTTCTGAAATGCTTCTTCACATGCGGGTGACCAAATGAATTTAACCTCATTCTTTAATAGCTCGGTTGTGGGCTTTGATATTTTTGAGAAATCAGGTATGAAACGATGGTAATAACCCGCCATTCTGAGAAAACTACGAACTTGATGTACAGTCTTTGGTGGTTCCCAATCAAGTATATCTTGTACTTTGCTAGGGTCTACAGCAACACCCTTATCTGATAAAACATGTCCAAGAAATTTTACTTCTTTCAGCCAAAACTCACACTTACTAAACTTGGCATACGGTTGATGCTCTCTCAGATGTTGCAGAATAATTCTGAGGTGTTCAGCATGTTCTTCTTTATTTTTAGAATATATCAAAATATCATCAATGAAGACAACCATAAACTTATCAAGTTCTGGCATGAACACTGAGTTCATCAAGTACATAAAATAAACGGGTGCATTGGTGAGTCCAAAAGACATGACCAAATACTCATATAGACCATACCGAGTGGTAAAGGCAGTCTTTGGAATGTCTTCCAGGCGAATCTTAATTTGATGATACCCGGATTGAAGATCAATCTTGGAAAACACATTTGCCTCTGCCAATTGATCAAAAAGCAGATCAATGCGGAGTAGAGGATACTTATTCTTGATTGTTACCTCATTTAAGGGACGATAATCCACACATAATCTCAAACTTTTATCTTTCTTTTTCAAAAAGAGGGCAGGACATTCCCAAGGTGATGAACTAGGTTGAATAAAACCTTTATCCCGTAACTCTTGCATTGAGTCTTGAGCTTTGCTAACTCAGGTGGTGCCATTCGATAAGCTCTTCTGGATATTGGAGCAGTACCAGGCCTCAAACCAATTCTAAACTCCACCTTTCTATCAGGGGGTAAACCCAGTAACTCATCAGGAAACACATCAGAAAACTCACAGACCACTGGTATATCTTTGATCTCTTTCACAGAAGTTGCACATACCTTTTTGACAGTCCTCTTAAGTGTCGGAGTTGGATAAGAAGTTAAGATTTACAATTAGGTATATTCACTCTTATAATTCTATTCAGGATGTCTATCACAGCACTATGCCGTTTCATCCAATTCATACCTAGGATCACATCTATATCTTGATCCTTTAATATTATCATATCAGTGAGAAAAATATACCCACCTAAACTTACAGGCACATCATGTACCATTTTTTTAGTACACATACGCCCCCCAGGCGATTGTATAAAGAATTATTCTTTTGTCCCCATTGTTGGTATTTCATGTGTCTTAACAAATGCACCATTGATGAATGTATGGGATGCACCAGAATCAAAAAGCAGAATTGCAGGATGATCAGCAACAGGGAACGTACCCATCATGACGGGTTCTCCTTCTGGAATTTCCCCAACCTAAGTGTAGAACACTTTACCAACCTTCTTCTCACTTTTTCCCTTTTGCACAATCTGGTTACCAACCTTGTTTGGAATCTGATGTTGCTGCGGTGCAATAGCTCTAGGGACATAAGAATTATACTGCCTCGGATGCGGGCAGTTCCTTGAGTAATGGCCAGGCTTGCCACAATTGTAACATGGGAAGATTGGTGGCTGGAAATTGGGGTTATGAATACCAGAGGCGTTCGGCTGTCGTGGATAAGGAAGAGCAGCAGCAGGACGAACAAACGTTTGTTGCTGGGTTTGGTGTTGTGGTGGACGGTAAGAAGGACAGAAATGGTTTTGGGGATGATAAATTATTTTCTGGCGCTTTTGATTTCCTCCAGAAAATCCTGACGTCCTGGCTTTCTTCTCCTTAGCTTCCATGTGTTGACGATTCTTTTCTTCATAAGATATAGCAATATTTACGGTCTAATAGAAGGTAGCATTTGGATTCCCAGTCATCATCCTCTGAATCTTACTATTCAGAGCCCTGAGGAAACACTCCTTCTTCTTACGGTCAGTACTAACATGTTCAGAAGCATATTGGGACAAATGATTAAATTTGCCAAAATACTGCATTACTGACATATCACCTTGTCGCAGAGAAAGAAACTCTTCAAGTTTTATGGTCATAATTCCCTCAGGAATAAAATGTGCACAAAAAGCTTCACGAAACTCATCCCAAGTAATACGGTGACTTCCGTGTGGACAACAATGCAAGAGTTGCTGCGTTGACCGTCGGGACGATGCAACTTCACCTGCCATCAGGATTTATCATGGAATTGAATAATTGTTATTTTGTTCCTAACTTAAGTCGAAACATTATATCACCTTCATGTTTGATGAAGGATGGTTATTCTTTTGCGAGTAAAGATAATGGTTGTGTGATCTTCAAGAATGATATGTTTGTGGCTTTTGTATCCATTGTGAATGGATTATTTATTTTAAATTTTGATGATGCACCTGTCTGTAATATTATTGCTAAACGGCCTCGGCTTAATGAGTTAAGTCCTACCTATATGTGGCATTGTCGCTTGGGTCATATAAGTGAGAATCGCATGAAGAGGCTCTATGATGATGGTCTTCTAACTTCGTTTGATTTTGAATCATACGAGACATGTGAGGCTTGCTGCTAGGCAAGATGACCAAGGCGCCATTCAAAGGATTTCCTGAGAGGACGTCTGACTTGTTGGAACTTATATATACTGATGTATGTGGACCAATGAGCACGACAGCTAGAGGAGGATTTCAATACTTCATAACTTTTACTGATGACTTTAGTGGATATGGATATGTCTACCTAATGAAGCATAAGTCTGAAACATTTGAAAAGTTCAAAGAATTTCAGAATGAAGTAGAGAATCAACGTGGCAAGAAGATCAAGGCCTTGCGATCTGATCGTAGAGGCGAATATCTAAGTCACAAGTTTAGCAATCATCTTAAGAGTTGTGGAATTGTTCCATAGCTTACGCCACCCGAAATGAGGAGGGGAACCCTTTCGGAGACGCCAGCACCTGCAACTCTCTTGGTCTCTCTTATGTGTCCATGTCAATGGCGGTGAGCCAGCCCATGTTCTGATGTTCTGCTTAGTTCTTAGTAGTTAGTACATCTTTTCAAAGAACAAGAAGGGTTGGTTTGGATTCAGAATTTTAGCTGCTCCATCCCACGCAGCTCGGCAACTTCTACATATGGACGCACAGCTACAGTGTCATGAAGAGATCCGCTATGCTGTACAAGGCAAAAATGCGTAAGAAAGACGCTCAGACTGACACGAGCAAAGAACATTTTGGACAGGATGCAGATAGCGATTACGTCGCTTTTCTTCCACTGTCCTCCGAAGGTTTATCCGATGATGTTGGAAGCAACTCGGTGAGTGAAATACTCTACTGAGATCAGTGACGCAGTACAAACTGTAGTTATTTTCTAGATTGGTCAGCAGGTTAGTTCTCCCTTGCTTCCAAATGATCCTAGAGCTAGCGTCTTGGGTTACTACTTGAGAAGAGCAGAGGAGTTGGTGGTGGAGATACTGAAAGAACTATGGTCACCGCCAAGTGTCGCTGCGGTATGCCATATATATATGCTTTTCACTACTACGTTGCCATTACAGAAAGTGAACAGTATAACTGAAAACTAACTGCTAGTATCATCGTGCGATGTTATTGTGGTAGGTCGTGGGATTCAGTGTGGGTGCAGTACACAAGGTGAAATCACTTGTTACTGAAGAAAGTTCTCCTCTCAGGGTAATCCAGGATTCTACCAAATTATTAGGGTGAGTGTGTGATCATCAGCACTACATTTCCTTCACTCCGTAGAAAAAACCGTGAACCGCTTAGATGACATGTCAAACTTTGGAGCAGGGACGCTACAATTCCATGCACGGTGTTGATTCTCGGTGGAAATCTAACAAAAGGTACATCTCATCGCCATGAACTCATGCAGTATCATGCCATCCATTGTTTATGTTTCTAATTGTATTGCTGCGCGACCAGGTATAGGCAAGACGATGGTCAAGCCCATTATGGTCATATCGATAATTGCCATACGTTTTGTTCTCCTCCCAATCTGTGGAATCGGCATTGTCACAGCAGCCGCCAAACTTTTGGGTTGCTACCGAATTCTCCCCTGTACCGCTACGTGCTCCTGCTGCAATCCACGGTTCCTCCAGCCATGAGCATTGGTAATGGAAATTCTATTCACCCAACATGTCAGCATCAGAGATGCGAATGCCCCTGTGTCGAGGTGACCATTTCTTTCTCCGTTGCATTGCAGGCACAATAGCTCAGCTGTTTGATGTGGGGGAAGAGGAGTGCTCTATCATCTTCCTGTGGACGCACCTAGTTGCCGCCCTTGCTCTCACGCTTTGGTCGACGGTGTTCATGTCAATCGTACTGTGAGCTACCAGCATAGACAAACGAGGAACAGCAAATGTATCAGCACCATTTTAAGTACTGGTAAACATTAGCAAGATTTGGCCATGAAAAATAATGTTTTCTTTCCATATAAATGAATGTTGCGTAAAGTAACAA
Source organism: Bothriochloa decipiens (assembly GCA_023333625.1). Lineage (NCBI taxonomy): Eukaryota > Viridiplantae > Streptophyta > Magnoliopsida > Poales > Poaceae > Bothriochloa > Bothriochloa decipiens. The sequence goes on from CM041629.1 coordinate 3,542,655, forward strand.
CCCTGTCACATTAGCATACACAGCTCTTTCACACTAACAGAGTATATTTTCTCCGCTGAGTAGCATTCAGAAACAAATTAAGTTTCCACATTATAGAGAAAAACTATCTGGTACTACAAAATACTGACCATGTAGTTAGTGTTACGAATCGATAATCACACCAATGTCAGGTTAAAGAATGGGCTGTGTAAGAGGGCAAGGCTGGGAAAACACTAATGGTACAGTTCTGTACTTCTTTTTTTTTTTTGGCAGCTTTGGGCGATGAAGCTGAGGTTCTACTACTTCCATGTGAATCTTAACGATCTGGAGGTCAGCATAGCAGCTGATGTTTGTTCCGGGCTTGTTTACTCTCTGGTGCACCTGGTGATAGACAGATTCCATGAAAAAGAAATAAAATAAAATAAAATAAATCATATGCATGTGCCTCTCAGTTTGACCTAGCAGCACAACTACTCCCTCCATCAATCTCTGTCTAAAAAATGTAAATATCTATCACAAAGAAATGTAATTTGCTTCAAGGAGTCAAAAGAATTTCAAGTTTAACTAATTTTGTAAAAGATATTACCTACATTGAGATCCCTAATTAATTTTTTTATAAAATATATTCCACGATTAATCTATGCTTCAACGCATTTAAAGAGAAAATTCACATTGGCCACGAAGCCACCAGAGCGTATCCATGTCACCCGAAATTTTTTTGGCCGTTGGATTTCGCGATCGACGGTCCTGCTGCCGCCTCCATTTCATATATATACGGGTCCAACCCTAGCTCCTGTACCAGACACCTCTCTCTCTCTTCCTCTCTGCCTCTGCGGCGGCGGCCACGGCGTGGCGGAGCCGGCGCGGCTCTGCGGCGATGCGGGCGCGGCAGCCCGGCGCGGCCAGGCGGAGCGGCGGGGCGACACGGGGCGGAGCTGGCGCGGTGCCGGCGGCTTGGCCAGGCGCTGGCGCTGGCGCGGCCTGGCGGCACGGGGAATATCTACCTCCTCCTCTACTCCAGGGACCCTCTCCCCGCTCCCCAGACCTCTCCTCTCTGATTCCTCTCTCTCATTGCTCTCTCTCTCGATGAGCGCAGGACGAGAGCTAGGGCTAGCGCGCCCATGGCACCGCACTGTCTAGGGCAGACCCTGTCGCTGGCCACGGGTGCAGGTGAAACACACCTCGGAGCGGCCGGCGAGCAGGCCCTGTGGTGCCCGTCATGGAGGCCGACGGCATGTGCGGGTCCAGGCGCGGAGGCTGCGGTGTGGGGCGAACGCACAGCATGGCGGCACCCGGCGCGGCATCCCACCGTCATGGCCTCAGCAAGCGCGGTGCAGGGCGAGTTCCCTCCCCGGCACAGTGGTGAGGCGGCGGGCTGGGCCCCAGTGCTGGACGCGAGCTCAGGCAACCCCCCTCTCTTCTTTACCTGCAAGGCTGTACGATGGGCTCTACTCATAGGCAGCTGCTCCAGCGACTCCACAGCCGGATCTGGGGCCTCCATGGCCAGATCCGATGCCTCCATAGCCAATTCCACCCATCCTGGTAAATCTCCTCTCTCCTTTCTTCTTCTGTGCCAGCTTCTATTTTCTTGAAGTGCTTGAATAGTTGGTGTTCTTCTCACCAAGCGATTTGTCAGATTTGGTTACAGCTGAACCAGTACACTAATATGTCAGATATTTTAATTTGATTTTCGCTGCTTAGAGTCTGCTGTTTATTAGCTCATGTCCCTGCTAATTAAAGTTATTTTAAGCATTTCATACAAACTGTGACACACTGTGGTAAAAAAGAACACTAATCATGAATTAAACAAAGAACTTACATTGGAAATGCAATCAGCTAATTTGTTTTGCTGTAAATTAAGAAGCTGCAGTTCATAGACGCCTCCTGTGGTATTGGATTGTGATTGGCAGGCGTCTAACTAATGTGTTTGGATCTAAAATATGGTTTTAGGTGCTATTGAAATCAGTGGATCTGAAATATGGTTCGTATGTGTCTCCAATCAAAAGAAGATACAAGCTTCTCACCAAGCAAGCATAGCAGGTCCCAATTGGTACAAGAAAATAAGATGAGAGAGAGCAAGGTACCTCGGCAGCAAGATGGTGGTGATGCCCTATTCATTCATTCCAGTAACTTAGAATACCTGTTTCATTTTGATAGATACATATATCTCATGTGTTTGGTTTGACACTGAATTTCCCACTGCTTTAAAACAATAAAGGCTGCCTATTATTTTGTCTTTTTTTCATCCAATTTACCAGGCCTGTTCATCCCACCTTTTGCAGGTTATTAGCTTCTCTTTTTTCATCCCATTATGGAACTGATGAGTGATAATGGAGATGCAGGATGCATGTATGCTTCTTTAAGGTTTATTATCAACACCGGAACTTTGGAGCTCATAGCTCAACCTGAAATGGTATGCTTAAATTTCTTCTATCAATACTCGAGTCATTTTTTACTTGGTTTTCATCGTATATGCATTAGTATTTTTGCGCTTACCTATAATAAGTTGCACATGTGCTAAGTAATTGGAGCTTTGAAATATCAGGTGTCAGATAGGGGTTTGTGAATGTTCATAATTGCGGTACTAAAATCTTTTTTAGTAAAAAGTAAAAAGGTGGGAGACAAAAGAGGCATCACATTGTCTATTCTGTCATCTCTTCAGAATCGGATTTTAGCAGTTGATTTGAACAGAGCAGCTTGGTTGGAGGCCACACTGTGATTTTTTGTTAAGTGCTATGTTTGTCTTGGTAAGCCTTTGCCAGCTTATGGTTACATACTTCTTTAAGCATATAATTTAAATAACCTACTTTACTTTGCTTCATAATTTTGAATGCGTTGTTGAGTGCTACTTTTCAAGCAGCACACACCATGCTAAAATGTGCTACCGATATCCTCTTCGATCAGTGATTTAGTGTGGGATATCATTTGCATAAACACTGAAACACAATCAAACATTGATGCTAAGCAGATGTCTTCTTTCTTACATATATATGAACCTGCATGTCCAGAAACTGCTATATACGGACTGTACTGGACCTTTGAGTTAGTGTTTCCATGGTGCTGCTAGCACATGTATGCATTAACATCTTTTAGTTTTGTACAGAAACTGGCCATTTTGGCATGCTCTATCTTTTAGTATCTCAGTTCACAGAGCGATTATGTTTCAAGAATGCATCTTTATGCTGCTCTTCCTTCCCTCCTCCCCCTTCCCCTCCTGAATTTCCTAGACCAAGGTATTTTAGCACATTTTGAGAAGCTGGCTTTTTGTTCAATCAATGTGTTCGAGCATAATTCCCAAAGATCTGCTCTACATTTTAGCCACATATCTCACCTTCTTATTTGTTTTCTCTTGGCACTGCCAGCTTGCATACTTGATTTTTTTTTTTTTTGTTTATCAGTCTTTGCCTCTCTGGTTTGCCAATTTATGATTTTATGTAGTTATTTTCCATCTTTTAACAGGCAATGAGACTTTCAGCTAGCCCTATTCCTTTGCTTTTGAATAGATTAGGTAACTGCTAATATCACCTCTTTCCTTTTGTTTCGATTTTGCAACCTATGAGCTAAAGGGAGGAACTTTATTCCCCTTTGTTGGTTTAGAAGTGTGAATCCATAGGTTGAACTTTTTTGTTTTGTCAACAATGAACAAGTATTAACTTTAGTTTCTTGCCGTGAAAAAGGGGAATTCAGATTTAAACTATAATTCTCTTGTCGAAACTTTAGTGTCCAGGATTATATGTTTTCTGCTTCATATTTTGTCTTCGCAACATTGGTTCCGGTGGTTTATGCTGATAGATCTCTTTTCTCGATTGACCCTTGATAATAACAGCTAGCACTGCTATAGAGCCCTTGGTACTGAATAGATCTGCTTTATCAATGCACAACCTAGAGATCATGTTTCAGGAATGCTCGATTTGAGGTTGCAAATTGTTAGCTTTGGTGTGTATTTATGTTAAAAAAGTTGTTTTTAGTCAACCTGCAGAGCATTAGTGAGGTTACACAAATGTGCATTGACCCCTGCTGCTGTAAACTGCCCTTTTTATTTGCTTCCACATTAGTTTTTTATTGTGAGAAATATATTTGGGAAAAAAAGCAATGACATACTTTTCTTTTGTCATTTATTCTTCTCTTTCTGGATTATCAGTAATAGTGAGGTCTCCATGAAAATTCATTAGATGATCAGCAAGCACTGACTGCAACTACATTTTCCTTAGACCATGAAAATCCATTGGATGATCAATAAGCACCGACTACAACTGCATAGTTCTTAGACCATGCTTGTACTGACATAATTGGTGTTGACCTTTATTTTGGTGATCTAAACAGATTGCCCCCCACCTGGCAGCTTCCAGTTGGATTGAAGCTGGAAACGTACGTAAAGATCAGACTATCAAGGGAATCGCAGAACATGATGCCACTTTCCTTAAGACCTATGATCATGTGACTATTTCTATGTGCAGCATGTTGTCTTATGTTATCTCAGAGACTATGCCGCATTGGTGTTCTATCCTAAGATTTTTCTTTATAAAATTATGTATAGCTCGACATCTATCGTTTCTGTGTTGAATTGTCTCATGTAAGATTCAAGTGTCCAGATGTTTTTGGACACCCTGTCTTGTTATATATGCAATGTTGGAACATCTCACTATTGCTTTCGAATACAACTTTTATTGGTTCAATTCCTTGCGTGCGGTGTATCAACCTATCATATCCATCCTTTGTTAATGTTATTCAATTTCCAAATATAACCATGGCCATCACTCGCGTGCATGGGCGCGCGCGAATCACTAGTTACTCTCTTCAATTCCCACCGGGCTACCGCAGAGAACGCCGCTCCACGTCGCCGTAAATTTTCCAGGCTGTCCGATCTTTCATCACGTGGCTCAGGTAACTCCCACTAGATTTTACTATATCAAATTCTTCTTTGAATTCGTAGCTTCTACCAGCTCCTTCTCGTATTCTACTTATCCGAAGCAGCTTCTATTTGCTGGCTTCTGCTCCTCCTAGAGAACCAAATATAAGCTTCACTTCTAATTCCTGTTCCAGATTCTTCCCCAACTTCCTCTCTCTCCCTCACCCATCCGTCTCTCCCCCCCTCTCTCTCGATCCCCACGCGAGTAGCACGGCCGGCCACGGCGGTGCGGCGCAGGCGACCACGACGGCGTCGTCCGACCTCCTCCTCCTCAGGAAGGTGCTGCGGTGGCGACTTTCTTCCTCGTCGCGGCGGGCCAGCCGGGCTCAGCAATGTCGCGGCGTGACTGGCCCCTTTTGATTTGGCTGCTTCCAGCGCTGCTACAAGTGCTAGAGGAAACCCTAGCCGCCTGTGCTACAGCTCGCCACCGCCCAGTGCCGACTCCACCCCGAACAGCGGTGCCCAATGCCCTCACCGACGATAGCAGCAGCGGCCACCTGGTTGCTGTTCCTCCGGTGGATGCAGTGAAGCCGAGGTAATCTCTCGTCTCCTCTCTCTTGCCCTCTTCTCACTGGAGGTTGTGTTGGCGGGGGCTCCAAATTGTTGGTGCAATTATCAAAATTTGGTGAGATTTTTTCAGCATTCCCAGTACCAATTTTTGAGATTTGCTTCTAATTTTTTTCACCGATTTGAGATACAAGTGCTCCTAATTTGCTACAGCTAATTCTATTTGTTGGTACACGGTTTCAGATGATACATGTGCATCCAGCAAACTCGTGCAATTTCATGCCTGTTCATTTGTGACTGCGTATATGTTCTGATTATGCGTTGGTAAGTTCAGGCTTTCATCTATGAATTTGTATTTTGTTGTACTGGGCTCAGATTTGATTTCATACATGCTCAATTGTGTCTGCAAAGGAGCTGGAAGACCTATTTATAACAGCGGCAAATTATGCGGGAGGTGAAAGGCATAGACCTATTTACAGAGTTATTCTAGGTGAGCCCTGATCCAACCAAATGCAACATCTTTACAAAGGATAAAAGGTGAAGTTTCTTTTGCATATGTAGTTTGACTTCCAAAAGTATTTCATGCAATGACTTAAAGTGAGAAGAAGCAATGTGTAGACTGAGTTTTGTTTATGCGCTGCAGATCATGTTATTATTTGTATGTGTCTGAGAGCAGCTTATTTCAGCACTATCGGAGTCGCCTTCTTTGCCAACGGCCATACGCCGTCGGCAAAGCTCCTTTTACCGTCGGCAAAGCCTTTGCCGACGGGCTGCCACGTCGGCCGTCGGCAAAGAAAGGGTCGGCAAAGGTCCCTTTGCCGACGGCCCAGTGCCAGGCCGTCGGCAAACCTTTGCCGACGACCGTGACAGCCGTCGGCAAAGGAGCCACGTCAGCCGTTGCGGCGGCACGATGACGGCGGCCTCTGCCGACGGCTGATGTGTCCGACCATCGGCAAAGTAGGTGACGTGGCGTATTTTTATTTTTATAAAAAATATTTAAAAAAGTCTTTGCCGACGGCCGACCGTCGGCAAATGTTTGGTCACTTTGCCGACGGCTGACCGTCGGCAAATTTATGGTCCTTTTGCCGACGGCCAGGCCCAGCCGTCGGCAAAGCTGGGAAATTTTTACCTCATTTCATCACATATATATCATATAACCCACATTTCGTCACATATAAACCACATTTGAGCATCAAATTCAGTTTCAACATGAATCCATACATGAAGGTCCTCAAATCCATCGATACAACTCCACAATACACATAACATGGCCATAAGAATTTATACAAGTCTAACATACGCTAAACATGTCCAACGTGCAACAACCTCATCGATTAAGGTCCAAAAGCGAGAAGTAAAGGCATCTAGCTCTATGCGTCGTCCCCAGGGGTCCCAGAGCCCCCAGCTTGCTCGTACGGAGGCCAACCCGACTGCCCCTGCTGCTGCGTAGGTCTGAAAACGCTTACCTGCCCGGAGTGCCCCTGCTGCGTCGGCGCTTGCAGCCACGAGGAGTACCCCTGCCCTGATGCTGGAGGAGGCCACAGGTACTGCTGCGTGGGGTAGTAGGTCGGGTAGCCCTGCGATGGAGAAGGACCCAGTGGAGGGATGCCACCTGGAGTCGGGTTCAAACCCGCCGACGGTGCCTGCACAAAGGCCAAGTGATGTAATTAGTACCTGCAGGATGCCTGCACAAGCTAAAGCAATAGACAATATACTCACCGGAACATGTACAGGAGCAGGCACTGGAACTGGAACTGGAAGAAGTGGTGGAGCGAAGATCGAGGGAGGAGGCTCCTGCGTTCCCGGGATCTGGGACCGAAAGTAGCAGGTCAGGTCTGATAGAGCACTCTGGTAGTGCTGTGAAAGTGCCGCCAACTGCTGCTGATGGGCCTCCTCCTGCCGCTGACGCAACATCTCCTGGGTGACCTGGTTGGCCTGCAGCCTTTCGACCGTGGCCTGCAATATTACACCTGCAAGGTTGATGGTATGTGAAGGCAAGGTACATCATGTGTGAAATGAGTGAACGACGAATGAAACTGCACTTACCTGAAGTGCCGTCATCATCTGCGCATTTCTCGGCTGCCGAGGCGCTATGGGGATTTGCGATCCGCCCCTTTTCGCGTCGCCTCTTTGGATTTGGCTCAGTGTCTGAACAGAGGACGGGTCGATGGCACTGTTGGCAATAGCGTACCGGCCGTGCTGCTTCCCTCCTCCCGTCCTCATCATGAGGTAGTATCTAGGTCGGCTCTGGTGGGGTCGAACGTCGGCCCATGGCGCTCGAAACCTGCGACGATGTACTTGGCGAGCTTGTTGTAGACGTTCAGGTTGGTGTAGGCCTCGGGCCCGTCCTCCGAGCTGTAGACGGTGGACGCCACTGACGCTTTGCCCTTGTGAGCAAGGGCGTACCCCGTGATCTCATTGATTTCCTACCCATCATGCGTCTCCCTCTGCGAGGAAAACACAAACATGGTTACAAGTAGTGACAATTGAGAGCTATAATAAATGGATCAACAGAAACATACCCATGTGTCCATGTACCCGTGAAGGCACTGGTTCTCTTGGTGGTGTGATACTGGAGGATTTTGTAGGCGAAGTTGCCGACGCTCTTTGCGCTTCTCGTACGCCGTGTCCGTACGCCACCCACGCACAATTTGGCGCCAGCAGTCCTCGTACTTATTGCACCAGCTTGGACACCACTGCATGACATTCAAGTATTTGATATTTCATAAGATGAATTGAATGTGTCATGTAAGGAATCATAACATATATGATCACATGTGAGATGTCTGAGTTTTAGACATCCGACGTCGTAACTTACTCCAAACATTTTCCAATTTTTATCATAGCCTCCACATGCGATAACATGACACCTCGTTAAGTTTCGTGATTTTCGGACTTCGTTTGGATTTTATATAATAAAAAACACTTTTCACTCATGTAACTCGTCATGTTACGACGCCAACATGGTCATAATTTGATGCGAGACCTGGATACGGCCTCTACATACTCCGAACATCATGAATATACTTTTTAGAATCAATAAATTCCATTATTTCATGTACCTGCAGTTCAAACTTGGAGTTGCTGAAAAAATTTAAAGAAACAAAAATAAATAACGAAATATAGCAAAAAACTTAAAATTTGCCCAACTTTTGAAGTTGGGTTGTATTTGGTGTAGGAAGTCACCAGGAAAAAATTGGAAAGAAAAAAACCAAAAAAAATTCTTTTCCGAGGGCTTAGGAATGGCCCTCGGCAAAGCTCCTTTGCCGACGGCCTAGCCACGCGGCCGTCGACAAAGGAGGTGGCCGTGGCAGGTTGTGCGGCCGCCACGTGGCTGCGCTTTGCCGACGGCTTGGCCTTTGCCGACAGCCTAACGGTACAACTCTCGGCAAAGTGGCCTTTGCCGACGGTTGTATTTGCCGACGGCCCGGCGGTCAGCAAATGTTTCTTTTGTCGACAGTTAGGTTTTGCCGACGGCCCGGCTGTCGACATAGATTGTCTTTGCCGACGGCTTTTCTTTGCCGACGGCTCGGCCTTGGGCATAGACTTCTTTGCCAACGGCGTGACCTGGCCGTCGGCAAAGAGGTGTCTTGCCGACGGCTTGTTCCTTGGCTGTCGGCAAATGTTTAAGCCGTCGGCAAAGTTGACGTTTTCGGTAGTGCAGGTAATATCTTCAACACCTTATATTTTTTCCCTTGCCGAATGTATGTCTACAAGAAGTTTGTTTGATTTCTTGCACAGTGACCATAGTTTGTTTGACCTCCCAGCAGTTATGAAGTTTGCGATGCGTATATGCCAAGAGACATGCCTCTAAGGAGATAAATTCATTACCTGTTCTTTTCCACTGCGAGGACAGTGCTTGGTACAGACCTGGTGTGAACGCCGACCTCTTAACCCTGAATATCATTTGCCTATAATTATTCCATCCTTGTTTATTTTCATATGAACATACATCATGTATTCATGTGTCCATAGTCTGGCTTCTATTTTGCAGAAATTAAAAATAGGCACTGGGAAAGGCACATAAATATGTCAAGGGCTCTTCGACAATAAAGAGTAGTTCATCAAGGTTGCAGAGAGGAGTGGTAATGTCCTCTCTATTTTTAACGATGTGTCAGTTTGCCTACTTATTGGAAACGATTCTTGTTTGTTGTGCTTATTAATTGGCACAACTTTGTTGAGTTAGATATAATGGTAGTTCTATTTTAAAAAAAACTACACCAACCAACAAGTATTGTGAATGAATAGGGTTCTAATGCTTCTACAAAGTTAACATCAACCAGAGGTTTTGGTTCTTCTCATAGATTGTCCAACAGATTTCTAAAAAGATTCCCACACTGCCCACTTTTTCTTAGTTTAAGATGAAAGTTTGCCTCTCTCAGGCTGCTGTGCATCTATGAAAAAATTGCCTATGTTTCATTAAGTAAACTGAGTAGATTTTCTTTTATCCAGTGTTCTTGTTCCCATGGTTATCACGATTGATATGCTCGATCCTACTACATTGCTAGGAGTCTCTGGTATGAGAAACTAATTAGCAAAGCAAAAACAGAAGCTGCTCATGTTTGCTATTATAACAGTTGCTCAGAAGTTTTGTGTTGTATCTGTATCAGACCAATCAGATCACACCTCAACAAGTGTGAGGAATATACTGCACTCCACAATCTAATAGAGTATATCTCTTTGGGAAGGAGACATGGACGATGTGTCAGGTACTGTTGTATGCACTTGGGTTTCTTACAAAATAATATTTCTACTTCATAGGACCCTCCCAGGGCAATAGCTAGGATGACAACCAAGAGAAGCTTTAGTTCAGTGAAAACTTCCTGTAACAGGTTGCTTGGGCTATGATGGCTGCTTGCACAGCTTCATCATGTGTTCTACAGATAGGTATTTCAATGTTTAACCATATGCTTTAGGATGCTACCAAATTGAGTAATACATTTTCCTGTTGCAAATGTACCTACCAGCACACTCCTCCCAATCATTTAGCGTTTTGTGATAAAGATATCGCTGTTTTGCAGCTGTTATGCTTCCACAGAAAATCATTTGCTTATTTCGCTCTCACCAATTAGGTTCTGTATGCAAGGCGCGTTTGTCAAATTCTGTGCTCTTTCCTAACATGGTACCTATTTAGGGCATTGTGTCTCTATAGTCCAGCTTCATGTGATCAATTCAAAAAAAAAAAAATCTATGCCTCAAATATGATATCTTTTTGTTCAATTTCCCTTGCTATTACCATGGATTCGGTGACATTTCAGACTTCTACACCTCTTGTGTTTTTGTATCTCAGGGTCATTTTTTAGTCCCCCTCATATATGTTCATCAAGTTTCTTTTAATTCTTCAACGATTTTTTTTGCATTAAGGACATTTAAAGCCATGCTTGTTTTTTGGACGTATGGTTGGTCAGCTGGGCACTTAGAATGGTTAAGTTTGTACAGTTTTGTTACAACGAAACTTTCTTCTTACAGATCGGATGTTTTTCATATCAGCTATATATGTGTTCAGCTCCCACTAATATAAGAATATTCACTTGACATATTTTTAGTGTTAGTGCACTGTGGCCCCAGGCTTTAGAACTAAGAAAACTATAGATGGTCCTTTCCTCCTGTGTAATATATAGTTTGTAGTGCATGTGTGGCCCCAGGCTTTAGAACTAAGAAAACTATAGATGGTCCTTTCCTCCTGTGTAATATATAGTTTGTAGTGCATGTTATTTTTACATGCTTTTGGACAAAACCAGGTTGCCTTTTGTGATTGAACTAAACCCTAAACTCTCTTAGTATCAGGTCTGTTCTATATTGCAGAAATATGGCTAAGCCTTCACACAGTTATAAAAAATCGACTTATGTCAGACTTGGTTTCTGAGTCTGTTCATTTTGGTTACACAGAATTGAGTTTCTGAGTCCGACAAATTAATATATATAGAATTAAGTGATGGCAATGTTGCGGTTGCGCCATGCAGAAGCATACCTATTTTGGGTTCGACTTCTAGCTTACATGGCGATTGAATTTTGCTGAATGGTGAAACTGCCAAGCTAAGGCATCCATGCTTTCCTCTACTGCTTCTTGTTCTGAAAAGTGAATTTGGCTGTTGCTGAAATTTGTATCAGCATGACTGCAATTAATGTGCCTTTGATTCATTAATTGTTACCTATAGTCTTCAGACCTCTTAGATTTTGATTTGTCCTTTCCATAAAATTTTTGTTACGATTAAAGATGAACTTTGCTTTCCTCACTATGGTTTATAGAGTGTGAGTGGTGGTCATGTTTATGCCTCTGTGTACTTGAGTTAGTTGATTTATGCGAAATTGGCTCTGCATGTATCTTCTTTCGCTCCATGTAATTGCAGTTCCTTTCTGTTCTAGGGGTCTGGTGCATTTGGCGGCATAGAAATGATTGTGTGTTAATGGTGCAGCCCCAAATGTTAATACGGTCATGGCTTTGGCAAAAGATGAGGCTCATTGCTAGAGCTTGGCAGGAGCTAAAGGGATTTCCCTGCTTGCTGCCAGAGGAGCAGGCTAACGGACTGCTGCCTGTTTGGTCGTCGTCGTTTTCTTTTCTTTAACCGGTGATCTTTTGTCCATGTAGTGAATGAATGAGTGTGTTGGGGGGGGGGGGGGGGTTCCACCTATGTATAACTCTTTCTTCTTCTATTAATAGAATGATACGCAGCTCTCCTGCGTGTTCGAGAAAAAAAAAAGTGATAACTTTATTTGCATATGACCCACTTATCTTTTGCCATTTCAGATCTGCAGTCCAAAACAACCATGAATCTTGCACTCGCCATGAATGTACACCTCCTCCCCTTGTAGGATCATTATTTATTCTCACAATTAAAAATACAGGTACACAACTGCTACTGACTCAGAATCTAAGGTGTACAAATGTCATGACTTCAGGAGTATTGCTCGATTCTCCAGTTCTAAATTTTCCTTTGACCTGACCAAGTCTTGAAGAACATTGCCACATTCTGATAGTTTTGTTAGTCCGCATGTCATCTTTTTTGCATGCTATCCTTTTTTGTGATCGGTTTGCACAGTGCAGGTCATGTTCTACATGTGCATATGCCAACTATCTTACAATGATTGGTTTGGGTACTGTAACCTTGCAAAAACCCTTTTACCTTCCTCCATGCATCATTTTGGAAAGGTCAACTTGATTGATTGAAACCTTGACTTCTAATTTTATCTAATGTGTCATATGTGCAAGTTGATATTATTTTCCTACATTTCTCTGTAATTTTCTACTCTGTCCCAAAATTTCCCCGGCTTCTCAGAATAAAAAAAACAGAAATCTTTATAGTACATTCCTATTGTTTGATTCAGGTTCATATGCAGGGGCGTGTCCCAGATTTATGCTATCTATTGAGTGTCCATGGGTTCAGAAGGAGGCTTCCATTAAAATAACTTGGTTTTCATGGATGTGTTCCGAGTTCATTTATGCTGAATGATAAGTTGAACTCTTCCAAACCCACAACCTGAATGTTCTGCTCATATGTAAGAGAAATAGTTTCATGTTGAAATATGGAGCATTATTGATATTCTACAGCTGAATTGTTTTTGTCAACTGATCAGATCAGGCCTTCTCCTTTAATGCGTGGTATGAAGGCTTAGTCTCATGTGAAGAGATTATGTGACCTGCATCATATATGCTGAAAACCACGCTACCAAGTACCAACAAGGCCCCTGATTAGTTTTATTATACTGTACTAATGCATGTGCTCTTTTGCTTTTCAGCACGCCCAAATCGGGTGTGCCAAATCTGTAGCAGTGAAACAAGACAACAGAGTTTGGACTTGGGTGATAACCAAAGGAAAAAAAATATTCCAAAGTAACCATGACAGTTGCACTTCAAGTACACTGTCGATGATGCACATGCCATGTACAGATTTTTTTTTTTTGTTTTCTCTTCGTCTATTCATCATTTCTCCGTGACCCAGAATTTGGGTGGTTGTAGCATGTACGAGAACAGAGCACGCCAATCAATTCACAATTCATTTAACAAGTATTTATATCCTATACAATTTATCATGAGAATTCGAAATTTTTCACAGTATGCAAAAAAAATGGCCTATAATATTGTGGGCCTTGTACTATATGCAGTTTTTATGCATAATCACCTTTCTACACAATCTTTCGCCTGAAAAAAATCGTGATCATAACTTCTTGTTCTCTTTGTTATTGGTGCCATACAATCGTTTGTAGCTAGCGCCCAGATTCTTCCTACCTGGCGCGCGAAGGCGCCCCGGACCACTAGTTAAAAATATGAAGGCACGCCGTCTGGACCGCCTCAGAGAGTGTGCACGCAGCCTCTATTACCTGATCCATCGGATTTATTTGTAGCGGTCTAGATGTGAGCACCTCTATCTTAGCGCCATGCATACAGTTCATTTCAAGTTTTCTGCATGATGAGAACTCCTCGAGCTTAGCGCCATGCATGTTCACAGCATGCTCTATCGCTTCAAGGGCCAGCCAACGCATTTATTCTACTGCTCAAGAAAGCATATACACTATTTATCCTTTTTATAGTCACTATTTACTTTTTTCTGTCACTATTAAAAATATGAAGGCACGCCGTCTGGACCGCCTCAGAGAGTGTGCACGTAGCCTCTATTACCTGATCCATCGGATTTATTTGTAGCGGTCTAGATGTGAGCACCTCTATCTTAGCGCCATGCATACAGTTCATTTCAAGTTTTCTGCATGATGAGAACTCCTCGAGCTTAGCGCCATGCATGTTCACAGCATGCTCTATCGCTTCAAGGGCCAGCCAATGCATTTATTCTACTGCTCAAGAAAGCATATACACTATTTATCCTTTTTATAGTCGCTATTTACTTTTTTCTGTCACTATTTACCTCTATTAGATACGTATGCAAACATGAAACATGCACACAAACATGCTACATTACAGCATTAGATGTATTCTTACATACTCACGTCTTCGTCTTTCGAGCAGTAGTTTTGATGGCTGCATCAAAAACATATGATAATAGTAGTAATATGTTAAATTATGCATGCCCAATTAAGTTGGCTCTCACTATTTGTCGGGATAGTTACGGTAATATGTATGGGTAATTAGTCCATTAGTATAGTTACTCTACTCCTTTTAAAATATATATATATATATAGTGTAGTTGTTATGATATCGTTTTATGCCATAGTCCCTCTTTTTTGAAAGGTAATTATTGTACGTAGGTCCAACCAATGCATTATGGATTAGGATTAGTTGATTCATTGTCTGTGAAATCTTTTAACAGATTAATCTTACATTCTTACTTGCTCTATGTACAAGGAATGTTATTGATTTCAGTCTTTGCATTAATATAGGGTGTTTTGGGTTCATGTACACCTGGTTAACTCATCTAACCAAATCTCATTTGTATGTACGCGGTGATTAAAGTCTTAATTGAAGCGAGAGAGTGTTCATATGTATAGCTCATGTTGCAACAAAGCATGTCGCATGTGCATGCATGCATGCCTGCCTGCTAAAAATAGATGCTCATCAGCAGGTTTCAACACATAAATGTTTTATCTCCATTAAACTCTATACTCGCATGAAAGTTTTATCATCTCTCCATCAATACAGTGCCATATCAACATATTTAATGCCATGAAACTTTCATTGAAGTTGTCTTAATGAGCTTCTTGCACCCGGCAATTGCAACAGACTGAAGCATCGATTGCATCCAGATATAGACAATTTTTTACTTGTCCTACAATTTGTAAGAGGGACAAATTTATTCCTATCAAAAAGAAATTTAAACAAAATATGTCAAAAGTATGTCACCCGTAGCGAAGCGCGGGCACAAGTAGCTAGTTATAAATTACAAACCACTGATTTCTAAGGAAGCAAGATTTATATTTTTTTAAGAGCGGAGGGAGTATTATACTTCGTGATCTGCGAATGCATCCGCTGGATTTTACCCATTTTCGACACCAAATTAAACTTGATACAATGTAATGCTTAATTGTTCTAGGCAAAGCTTGCAGAAACATTGATGTGCTTGACTGCAGGCTGGGCTTTTCCCGTTCGCTCGCAGCACCCTGTTCCTCCTAAGCGCCCTAACTTGTATGACAAAAAAAATTGTACGGACACAGCAGCATCAGGCATTGAGGGAGGCGCCGCAAAGTTTTTTTTTTTTTACAAGGAAGGGGTCTCCATTACTCATAAAACGACGCCATATCCTTGGCGACCAGTACACGAGTACCATTTGGAATGCTGTCCACAATCGGATCAGCACCCGGACTCAAACTCGCCCCTAGGGCAGCAAGGCTGTCGGCAGCTGAATTACATGAACATGTACTGCCTCATATGAAACAAAATTACTCCGAAGCAAATGTTTGAGCTCCCAAACAAGACCTCCTGCAGAGTAGCGATCGAAGGCTTCAGATTTCACCGCTTGCACAATCGTGGTTAAGTTTTTTTTTTTTTTTTGAGAAAACACAATCGTGGTTCAGTACGAGTACGAGTAAGAGTACGATGCGCCAACTGCCATTCGTCAGGGAGCCTGAATCGGATGCAGCGACAGGCGCGGTCCGTCCGCGCCCAGGCCCACAAGACTAGGTCCAACACGCGCAACACCGGCCCAGCTATTCTTTAACACTACCGATTTACGATTATCTAATAAGATAAGAAATAATTTTATTTTCGAAAATAGATCGCGATGGAGCGGCCTGGGCAACGGGCAACGGTAACTTTCGCTTGCGTACGCCGTACGGACGTGGCACCGCCTCATCCACCGCAACCTATATGTATCCGCTCGGCGGCGCACGTCGCCCACGCCTCATCGAACCCTAGTTTGGATCGTGCAACCCTTGCTCTCTTCCGCCCACGCTCACCGAGCACTAGTTTCGATCGATCGCCCGGCCACCCACCCTCTCATCGCGATGGCGGAGCGCCCGCGCCGTCTCCCTGCCATCTCGGCGATGATTCATCCACGGCTTCGGCGCTGACGGTTCTTGGCGACCCCAGGATGGACGAGGAGGAGGAGCAGTTCCTCAGCTTCATCGACCGTCCGTCCTCACCAAGGTGACGCCTCCTGGCTACGAGGTCGACGCCGCCGCTCCAGGCGTCGAGAAGGAGATGCTTTCATCCCGCGGACAGGTAAATACACGACACGCATTATTGCTGTTTTTTTTTTTTTTTGTTGAGATTGTTTCATTAGATCGGTTATATCTGCCTGTAATGCTCAGTATGACGAAACGCACGAATATTGCATTGAGTATTGATATTTTGTTTTTAGATCTGTTAAGTTTTACGTTTCTGTATGACACACGTGCGCACGAACATTATTGTTTTGTTTTAGATCGGTTTTACTGTATTGATAACTTGCTATTTTGTTCTGCTAAGTATGATGGCACGATATTGGTGTTTAGGGTTTTTTTAGATCTATTATTAGGTTCCTTCTTTTAGATCTGTTTACGTTCGTACATGACACGTACGCACGAACGTTGTTTTGTTTTAGATCTGTTATTTCTGTTTAAGTTTCCGTAATATGACTGACACGGACGAATATTGCTTTGAGTTTTGATTTAGATATGTTTTACGTTCCTGCATGCACGAACATTGTTTTTGTTTTAGATCGGTTATTGTTTTCAGTATTGCTATTTTGATCTATTTACGTTCCTCTTTCTTTTCTATAACAGATCTGTTTTCTTGCTTAATACCATACGCACAACCTTGTTCTGATGTGATTTTTTTTTTTAATTATTGCTTGCCCCCCAGGTCACGATATACAATCTCCTTGATGGCCTTAACGACTTCTTTGAGTTTGAGGTCTGCCCGAGGAGGCTCACCGCAGCGAACATCAGCATCGGTTCGGTTTCGCTGCAGTTCGCCAAGAAGACACCTGCTCGCGTTCACAAGATCCTGAAAAGCATGGCAAAGCTCCTCGAGAAGCACCTTCTGTGCAAAGGCCTGACACGCTCGTCTCTGCCTAAGGAAGTCAGACATCTCTTACTAGTGATGAAGGATCCCCAGGCTGTGGCATTACTTCCCCTCATTCGACTCCACCCTGCTTTGGTTCCCAAGGAGACACCCCTCATTCGACTCAAGATGTTAAAGTTGTAGTAATAATTTGATTCTGCAAACCATCTGTGCATATCAAAGACATGGAAATTTGAACATGGGGTGTCTGTGCAGATCCAAGGTAGCATCAACAGGTTCGCAAGCAGAAACTCCATCAAAATCACCATCGCATATGGAGATTTGAAAATGAAGTCGCAGTATTAGAACCAAAATCGCCGACCGTCGCCAGGAAAGTCGCCCCGTGGGCTGGCCGCGCGCATCACTGGAGGGGGGATGCAAGCACCACTGCAGGCCCGGAGGGGGTGCCTCGGCTTGGTGTTGACGCTGTGCAAGGTGAGGTCACCACCCGGTCCTGCAGCTCCTGCTCCACCCAGGCCACGGCCAGACAACCCGACCAGATCAAGGAACACCGGAATCATTGGGGAAGCAAAGGGAGGGAGGAAGGAGGGCGGTTTGTGTTGGGTTGGGCGAGCAGTCTGAGCAGACACCTTCTCGGCCTGCAGGAGCCGCATAAAGTCCGCCTCCTCCGGCGTCATCGCCGCCGCCGCTGCGGACGTGGACGCGTCAGCCTCCCCGGCGTCGTCGCGGCGGGCCTGCTTCGGATGCCGCTCGGCGCCGTTCCCGGCGCCAATGAGCTCGAGGTGCTCCTTGAGGTCCTTGTAGGACAGGAACTTGTCGCGCCACTCCGGGAGCGTCTCCACGATCTGCCCGCTCAGGCTCTTGCCGGATTTCATCGCCACTGCCGCCGGCGACGCCGCCTAGCCGCGGGAAGGAAATGTGATTCCCGGAGAGGAGGGAGTGGATGAGTGGGTGGGTGGACGGATTGCGCCGGTGATAAACATTGATGTGTTTTGTTTCTAAAAAATTGGTTGGCAAAAGATTAAAAAAATGGGACTTTAGACAATTCTAATAATCGATTTATCATAGACAGTATGATCAAATATAAGGTGGTTTCTCGTTGACACTCTCTCCCTCTCTAGAAGAAAGTGGTACATATGCTAACAATTTCCATGACATGCATGTCGTTCTTAAACACAATACGAAGGTTATAAGATGCTTCTCAAGATGACTGGGTGCCCTTTTTATTGTTGGCATTGATATTAAGGCTGAGTGGGCATGATCAATTAGGAACCATAATGATGTCGTGTCTGCACAAGCACCACGGGATGTTGTGTCTGCACGAAACTGCTCGTGGAGTTCTCCGGCCTCCTAGACTCCTGGTGAGGTTCATGTCTCTTGATTGCAGACGATAGCTCCCCGTGCCCGCGACGGCCGGCCACTCGTCGCGCCCTGTGCCCACGCTGACTCCGTCGCCCTCCACGCACACAGCGCTGGCCACGAGCTCGCCTCGCGCACTGCCGCCGTGGGAACACGCCCCTGTCCAAGCGCTGCCGTCGCGGAGCTGCTCCCGGCCGAGCACGGCACGCGCAGAAGCGCCCCAGGACCCCCAACATACGTACTCATAATATAATTTATGAGTACGTATGTTGCTACAGTTGCACCATACCCGGAAGCAGGTCAATTTAAGCAAACTGCTCTTCCTGGCCCCATTAACCCGTGGTCCAGGTCCTAATGCTCGCATTGGCTCGTCTCTGTACGCGCGCACAACACATGGCTGCCGGGTCCCACCATGTTTGGAGACGGAAGGCCGCAGGGTAGATCAGTAGATGGACGGTCGACGGAGGTTTACAAAGAAATCAACCGTAGATTCAAATGTGCATGCCGAGCCACATTAGGGTGCGCGGCTGGAAAGTATTAGTATTTAGGTTCAAACAAATGTTGTGCTATTGTTACGCACTGAATAGTACTGCAGCCACATTAGCAGCTTTGGGTATTAGAAATCGAATAGAAACCAAAAGAAGTTGGTGAAATCATTTTTTTTTCATGGCCTTCCCATCACAATTTGCAACTGAAATGCATCTACTTATCTATGAGCATACGCGGAGTTTAATCCAAAAGTCTTGCATGTTATACTTAAAAGTTTTTAAAAAATTTAAAACTTTACACATCAATAGTACATCACTAGATAAGCATTATACCAAATTTTAAGATTTAATTAACTTTTATAAAAATTTATGAAATAAACAAATTTCAGCTATCATGAATTTTTTGTCCTCTAGTGACTGAAATTTGTTTTTTCATATGAATTTTTACAAAAGATGGTTGAATCTTAATGAAATTTTTGTTCTCTACTGACTGAAATTTGTTTTTTTTTCATATGAATTTTTACAAAATATGGTTGAATCTTAAAATTTGGTACAATGCTCATTTAGTGATGTAGTATTGGTGTGTAAAATATTAAATATTTTAAAAACTTATAAGTACGACATCCAAGATACTTTCGTAGTGAAGGTCCGGTCGGGGAGGAAAGGGAATTTTTTTTCTTTTTTTCAAGAAAGGGAGGGATCAATATATTGGATGGAAATTGGGGCGACGTGGCCCGTCTGTGACCAAGTGAAGGAAGCAGGCGGGTAACTGTAAAAAGCAACGGTTTTGGAATTTTCTTTTCTTCGAGCAAGTAATTTTACTTTTACGGAGGTTAAAATGTAAAAAAACTACCGTTGTTACTGTAGGCTGGGGACCTGAGCGAAGCAGGACACGATTTGGACGAAACTGAAGGGTCTTTAAATTCGGACGACGTGGATAGGCTAGTTGAATTCGGGGAGACGTGGCCAGACTCCGGTGCGAAGAGAGTAACACAGAATGGTAGAATGGTAGGAGTAAATACTACTAGGCTATAGTCGCCGTAGTGTGCTCTCGCCAATTCAAAGCGCTGTTCTGAGTTGTCAAAAAAAAAGAAAACGCTGTTCTGTTGAGGCTGAGGACCAGAAGCAAACGTTGCTACCCACGGCCACGGCATCACGCGTCTCGCCACCGTAGCTAGTCCCATGGCCATGGCAGGCATCAATGCAGTACTGGAGCGCACACACGAATGAAAACGAAATTTAATAACTTTATAATTACAAATTGTAAAGGAAAAGGTCTCGTCCATATATCTGCGGCAAATAATAATCAATCCGTGCACAGCCAGCCAGCAGCTAGCTAGCGCACGAGGAAGGAAAATCTAAAGTGGGGTGATCGACGACGGCGGTGGTGGATGTCCATGAAGGGCGGCGGTTAGAGCAGGCTACAAGACAGGGAGCACGGTGGCCACCTGATTGTCCGGAGGCAGACGGTAGCAGCGCGACCTGCGCTTGCGCAGCAGCAGCAGCTCCGGCGGCCCCTCATTACTAGTACTTTCCTTATTCGTCATCGTCACCTCCACCGCCGTGAGGGCGAGAATCTTGCGTTCGCCCCATTGGTAGCTGGACCATGAGATGCACAGCCTGCCTCCTCCAAGGTAGGCCAGGCCCCCGAACGAGAGATGATCTTGCTTAGGAGAGTAGGAGTAGCCCTCGTCCTCGCTAGGGAGGAGAGTCGCCTTGGCCCACTCCTGCCGGATCACCGCCCGGGGCCTGGCCTTGATGTCGATGGCGCGCAGGGCTTCATGCTGGCGGTTGAAGCCGAAGAGCAGGCCCAGGTCAGGGGCGTACACCGCTCGTCCCACGAGGGGCAGCACCCATCTCCCCTCGCGGCGCCAACCAAGCTTTGGCGCCGCCATGTCCAGGGAGTAGCTTCCCTTGACCCCCTCGTACCTGCACCATACGCACAGCCACACGCGCCCGCTGGCGACGAAGTAGGACGTCACCTCAACATCGTCGCCGTCGCCGAACAGAAGCGGCGGAGGAACGGGCAGGGGCTGCAGGCGGCCGCCGGACGTGAGACGGAGAGCCTCGAACAAGGGGTCTGGTTCCGAGTAGTCGAGGAGTTCGGTCGCCAACAGCATTGACATGTCGTCGTCGCGGCGGCGGCGGCGGCGCCGTGGTCCTGCTGCCCCCGACGACGGCCTGCTGCTTAAGGCGAGGAGGATGGGCCAGGCCTTCCAGCAGCGTAGGTCGTGGTCGTAGGTGTACTCGGATCTGGTGGCGTCGTAGACCATGATGTGCCCGTCCGTGGTGGCAGCGACGATCTTGTCCCCACCGGCAGAAGCGACCAAGTCCATGGGGAAGCTGAGTGGACGTCGAAAGCAAGCCACGTGGCTGGGAGGTAACGGGAGCACCTCCCGAGGTCGCCTGCAGCGGCTTCGGCTTCTGCTCTCGTCTTCATCGTCATCGGAGAAGAGGCGCTTCACGTCGAACCTGAAGACGAGGTAGCCCGCCTTGTCAGCGTACACAGATACCAGGACGCTGTTGCCGCGCAGGAGGCGGCGGCGCGGTGCCATGTTTCTTTTGCTTTCGGAACGCTTGACTTGATGAAACGCCGTGTCGACGTCTGGAACATCGCAGGATCAAAATAGGTAATAGAGTCAGAGTCGGTTTGCATTAATAATCGGAGTTGTATATGCCAGCTGGACCGGTGCGGGACCTTCCCGGATCAAATTCGTCACCGCATGCATGCAGATTATCAGAAACCGGAAGACGGACCTATTTAGGACTTTATTAGATCTGATGATCTGATACAAGCTCAGTGTTCAGCTGTTTGATGTGGGGGGAAGAGGAATGCTCTATCATCTTCCCGTTGACAAACCTAGTTTCTGCCCTTGCTCTCACGCTTTGGTCCACGGTTTTCATGTCACTCGTACTGTGAGCTACCAGCACTGAATCTAGCAGAATGGGGGATACGACGGCATATATAGACAATAATGGTAAAGATCAACAAGATTTGGCCACACAAAAATAACGTTTGCTTTCCATGCAAATGAATGATTGGTAAAATAACAAGCCTGTCACATTAACATACAAATATCTCTCTGACATTAACAGAATACAACGTTTTATATTTTCTCTGCTGTGAGTACAATTTCCATGCATGGATATCCATGTACTGAGAAAAACTATCTGAGACTACAAAATCCTGACCATGTTGTTAGTGTTACAAACTGAAAATCACACCAATGTTGAATTAAAGAATGGGCTGGAGGTGTAAGAGTATGGGAAAACACTAGTGTTACAATTCAGCTGTACATTTTTCATATGAGGGTGAGTTGCAGCTTTGGGCGATGAGGCTGAGGTTCAACTACTTCCATATGAATCCTAACAGTCTGGAGGATAGCATAGCTGATGTTTGTTCCGGGCTTGGTTACTCTCTGGTGCACCTCATCAACTACCCAATCACCACCTTTCTCTCCCTTCGGAGTAAGGTAGATGGGCCCTTCTATGCCAAACCTGATTAGAGAAAGGAGTAAAAACAACGAATTCTTAACATTGAGTCCACAAAGAAATTTGGAAGGGAGAGAACCGTACTTTGGGACGAAGACTATGAAACCATTTGCCTTGATCTTTACTATCCTAGCTTCAGTGTCAGTTGGCCTGCACGTTAAAGAGTTAGGCAGTCAGAAAACAATGTACACAGACCTGAAGGCCTGAACAGACTTGATGTCGTTACTTTTTGCCACCATCCTTGACACGTTTCAATATTATCTACTTCTAACCTACCACACACTGTCATCTACAATCAAGATATGTACCTTGTCTTGAAATATATGTGGGTGTGGAGTTCCACTGATGCTCTGCTTGCCATCTGGGCATTTCGATGTCTGTAATTCAAGTCTGGCACGATAACAATATCAGTAACAAACAGTGACTTATATAAAATATAAATGCTCAAGTACTAGATTTGATTTCTCATTTCTTACTGTCAGCGATTCCTGTAAGTTGTGGACCATCCTGAAAGATTGGTGGGAGCTTTGCAATACCTAGAGCTGCAGCTAGCAGTCTATGAACAACAACATCTGCAACAAAAGGATGTAGAATCAAGATCATCCTGACAATTTAATGCTGCAATACTTCTACAGGCTACGGCCTAGAACTGCATGATCAACTATGCTATGAAATATCATAAGGTGTATGCTACTGATCTCATCTGCAGGACTACACTATCACTGTGCGATGGCACTCCACACAACGCTACAACACGATCTGTGTCGTACACATGCGAAAAGTCAATTGATTGGATTCACTGTCTTATACCAACAAAAAAAGCAGATTTAATAGAAGGCTATCATGCTATCAACTACGGGGCCAAAGCTAATATGTCCCTTGCCATTAGTTCTA
Source organism: Bothriochloa decipiens (assembly GCA_023333625.1). Lineage (NCBI taxonomy): Eukaryota > Viridiplantae > Streptophyta > Magnoliopsida > Poales > Poaceae > Bothriochloa > Bothriochloa decipiens. Next base: position 3,566,173 of record CM041629.1, read on the forward strand.
TTTCCTTACAGCACTTAGAAACACAAAGTAAGCTTACTGGCATGTATTTCGATTCTTATTCCAGGCATACACCAATAGCAACAAAGGATGATGTAACAATACATAAACTACACCGTTTTGCTTTTTTCTGTCAATATTATTAATTACTGTTTTACTGAAGGATCTCAGCTAATGCATCTCATCCCTGGGGTTGTTTATGTAAAGTCAATAAATTCTCGGCAAAGGAAAAGTAGTATCATCAATGGCAAACATCACTATGTCTTTGTGGTCAGCTAATACCTAATAAGTAGAAATCACCTTTTTCTAACAGTTTCACTCATGCTACGTGCAGGTAACAAAAAGAAAGGTTAGATAAGGTTCAGACCCATAATAATCATAATCATAAAAGACTAATTAGCTAGAAAGGCCAGGTGAAGAAAATAGCTAATAAATGGCTTGAACTGCTTCAGCTCCCAATTATATTCAACCCATCAACGTTCAAACATATTATTTTCATGCATCAGAGCATCTAAGGATGGAAAACAAACCTGCATATCTGCGAATGGGAGAGGTGAAATGAGTGTAAAGAGAAGCTGCAAGCCCGTAATGGTAATACTCAGAAAAGGTCAAATCTCCACTGCAGAAATAAACTGCCTGTGCATTGCAACAGGGAAAGTCATATGGATTCTTTGAAATCAGTAAATTAGAATACGGACTTCGTTTCCTAATCTTACCTGTGTCATGCATCTAGTCGCCAAAATTCTAATAAGCTTGTTGAAGTATGGGTCATTGCTCTGTGTCATGCAGTAATAAAGGGTCCAGAAGAGTCTATTATCATATATAATGATATTAACGAAGCATCCAAAGAGTAAAATAATACATAACAGTCTCACCTTTGCGTTGTCAAGTGATTCAGCTAATGCTTTTGAGGATGATACATCCAGATTGAGGCCAACAGAAGAGGCGGTACGGAGTAATGGCTCAAGCATCTCTTTTGTTGGGCTAGGATGGCGCCTGTGAACAACAAATGAAAATTTGCAGGCTTAGAAAAGATCAAGAAGTAAAAATGGTAATGTTCAATGAGAACAGTTATTAAAGATTGAGTTGCATGATAACAGACACCAACAGATTAGCAGAAGCAGCATGCAGACAAACAGTGTGAAACAGCCAACAATCGAGAAACTTTCAATTTAAAAACACAAAATTGCATGATGTTGAATACATTGTTTAGAATGGAATGATGATATTACATTGATGTGTTCTCAGGTAGTACCTTCTAGCCTAGTCACAAATGAACTTTTGAACTGGTGGTGGTTTTAGCTTTTAAGAAACAAGAGCAGTACACAAACTTGAATCGGTTTACATGATTGCCAAAATATCAGTATTGGTACTGAGTGCAGAAGTGATTATATTTATGCAATATGTTCAGAAGCAGCAAAATAATTTTACAGCTCTTTTCAGTGTGTAACAAGACTCTTCACAGATATACGTACAGCCTTAAGGTCTGATGTGACAGTGATGATAATTTTGGAATTCTACCTCAGGTTCAGACCAACTTGTGATATTAAGTATAGTATGGTTACATATCTCCCACAAATAAAAAGAGTGAAACTAGGACACCGTCTACATGCGGTAAAAAACCGCTCCATCGTCCTGCCAGACGCTGCGATCGTGTGCACCCTCTCCGTAAAAAAATTTCGCCGCCAGGTGGGCCAGTTTTCGGTCTTCCTCCTCCCCGTAGACAAAATTAGAGGCCCGGCATCACGCATCAATTCCTTGCGACAAATTTGGAAGCCTCCTGCGATCGTGAGCCTCCTTCATCGTAGCGCTCTGGGTCAAATGGTGCGGCATGCGGCATCCTCCATCAGCCTCCATGGTCTCTGCGTGCCTCGTGCCCTCGTGCGATGGCCGCCTCCCATAGTGGACGTCCAGGCCGACTCGCTCCCGATCCACAAGCCGTGACTGACCGCCGCGGACGTAGACGGTAGATGATCGACACCTCCAGGGACCTAGCGACGAGGTACTTATTCCATCGATCTTCCTTGTTTTGTGGTGGGATTGCTGCGCCGCCGCCGCCGCCGTCATAGCTTCCTGCCGGCGGCTGCTGCCGCTAGGTTTGCCTTGCCGAATGCCGACAGAAGTGCCTTGGCCGTTGTTTGGTTTTGCCTTGGCCATCAGTAGGTTTGGCCGTTGTTTGGTTTTGCCTTGGCCCTCACTAGGTTTGCGACGGCCGGCTGTGTGCTTCTTGCCGCCGCTGGGATTGCCGTGGACTGCTGGTGGTGTCAGCTCTTGGTTGTTTCGTCATGCCTATGCCCTGGTTTCCTTGCTGATGGCAGGCTGCTGCTGCTACGTACTGGCCTGCTGGTGGCGTACGTGGTAATGGCCGGTTGGTGCACTGGCCCAATGTTGTCCTGTATATAATTTGCTTTTGAATGGATATCAAATATGTGTATCACTGAATGTTTATCTTATCAGTTATGTGAATCACTAAATATTTATCTGATGGCCGGCTATATGGCTTGCTGAGTGCCTGCTGCGCTGATATGGGCTGGCTTGGCTTGCATGCTACTGTGCTGCATGCTACAAGTTGTGTTCTGTGAATTTAGTTTCTTCGTTTGTTGCTAGCTTGTTTTGGTGGCTGGCAGCCAGAAGATTTGATTGACATAAAGAGTTTATTAAATAATAGATTTTTGCGTGCTGCACGGTACTGTGCTACTGCTTGCAAGGCAAGCTGGGAGGAGGTACTGATAATTTGATTGATAGAAAGAGTTTATTACATAATAGAATTTTTAGATGTATGTTTCAAAGCACTAAAAATAGAATCTGTTACTGCTTGCATGGCTGTTCCTAATTTCTAGATATGTTTCAAAGCACTAAAATAGAATTTGCAACAGCACTGAAATTAGTTGCATTCTACATATGTCTGTTTTCTTTGTTGATCATTAGTTTTATATGGTTTGTACAGAATTTTACACTCATTAATTTTATATGGTTTGTTCCCAAAACTGTTAGGAATTTGCCTAATTTGAATCTGCAGTGCCTATGTACAAGAGCTGATACTGCTTCTTCTTCTTTTTTACGTCTGAAACCCCCCATACAGTAGACTCCTCTTATCACCTTGGAGATGATGCATTGCAGCTGAGAAGCAACTCAAGGTCAGTTATTTGTGGCATGCTGCAAAAAATCTTACGATTATGTTCTACTCCTGTCCATTTGTTACCAGTTCTAACCTGATCACTTTGCCCATGAATCTTTCAGTTTTAAAGAGGTTCTGAGATATAGTGCAGTATTTGTGTCTCGACTCTCGATTCTGAATAAAGAAAATCTGAATGAACAATGGCGACTGATGGAATAATCAGATCATGTGATCTACTGATTGTTTTTTATCTGCAATTCAGAATTGAGATTTAAAGAGTTGCATTCTTATTATCTTTAAGCCGGTCTGTCTTTCCATAGTACTTTTTTTTGAATAAAGGCCTAAAGTTCCTGTTTAACCATGAACTATGTATGCTCTTTTTATTCCTCTCTGTGGTAACCGTTTTATTTTGGGTTATTTTAATTCAAGCATACAAACATGCAACTTTGAAGGGCGGCCCTGGTGCAGCGGTAGTGTCTTACCGTCTGTTACCAGAAGGTCCAGGGTTCGAGCCCCGGCCTCCGCACATTATGTGCGGGTATGGCTTGGCGCAGAAATCCCTTCCCCAGACCCCGCACAGCGCGGGAGCCTACGGCACTGGGTACGCCCTTTATACAAACATGCAACTAACCCTATTCAATGCTACTGAATTGTAATGGCTTATTGGTCCTGAATCATGGCCTGAACTCTATGCAATTTATAATGTGTAGCATGAATGGTTTCTACTATTTTGGTCTGCTGTCCAGTATTGGTCATGTCATCTAGAAATTTGGTATGTTAGTTGCAGACGATAAGAAATAATGGCTTAGATAAACTGATAGTTGTCTGGCCAATTCAATTAACATGTGAATTTGTGAACTTCAAATTTATCTGCTCTATGAATACTTCCATTTGTGTTAGCAAAATGACAACTCTCACATGTATTTTATCATAGGTCAATTTTTTCAGTTTCTCCACCATCCCTCCTGTTACGTAATATGAATTGTCATTGTCATCATTACACAGTTTAATACACCTCTGATGAGAATCAAGGCTGTTGCGTGCCATCGAGGCATGGTTGCCAGCTGCGGTCCTACATTATTGGCACTCAATTTGTAGGTAAATTATGTGATTGCTGGATAATTGGCATGATTCTTTTTTACTTTTGAGTTCCTGATATATGCCCAATGATGCATACAACTGTGAAGAGCTTATTATTTGAGGCACAATAAAATCTGGGAACACTATTTGAGAAAAAAAACCTTTCCAAATGATCCTTAAATCGAAGCTTATAACTGAACTTCTTTCACAGAATCCATAGATTTATTTTGTTGTTACCGAAAAATATTAAAAAATCTGAATTGCGAGTCAGCATAATCTTGTCTCTTGATAATATTGACTCGCTGCTGCTCTGGTACACTATTTTTTACCCCAAATATACTTGACAATATATGCTTTATATTTTGTTCCACCATAAGAAAATGCTTATCAGGTTTGACACTAGACCTATTGAATACTGGTGTAAAGACACCGATGTTGATGTATGCCAAGCAAACTCAACATGTGTTACCAGGCTGCATTGAACGTACATATTCTTTGATGAAATGAGAATATCTTCAAATGAAAATTCTTTCGTGGAATATACCTATGATTTAACTATTTCTATATATAACTAATGGTGGAATAGACCTAAAGCCGCAAATATTTGTATGGTGAGTATCATACTTTGTTTCAAGGTTTTGTGAGATTATGTTAAAAAAAAGGTTTTGTGAGATTTTTCAAGGTATTGCCCATGTGATAATCACTATATTTGCATATATACTCATATGTACATGATGGTATGGAGATGTCCCATAACTTATATCGGAGACATCTTCATGTTGATACAACAACAACAACAACATAGCCTTTTATCCCAAGCAAATTAGGGTAGGCTAGAGATGAAACCCAAAAGAGACATGGAACAAAGAACACATAAAATATACAAGAGAAAGATTACGGTTCAGGCATGTTAATTGCTAGTCTCCAAGCGCTCCTATCCATGGCTAAATCCTTAGGGATATTCCACTCCTTAAGGTCTCTCTTTACCGACTCGTCCCAAGTCAGTTTAGGTCGACCTCTACCGCGCTTTACATTATCGACCCGCTTTAGAATCCCACTACGCACCGGCGCCTCAGGAGGCCTCCGTTGGACATGGCCGAACCATCTCAACCGGTGTTGAATCAATTTCTCCTCAATTGGTGCCACCCCAACCCTATCCTGAATATCGTGTTCCGGACTCTATCCCTTCTTGTGTGCCCACAACACCATCATAACATACGCATCTCTGCTACACTCAATTGCTGGATATGTCGCCTTTTTGTAGGCCAACATTCAGCACCGTATAACATCGCCGGACGAATCGCTGTCCTATAAAACTTAACTTTTAACTTATGAGGCACCCTTTTGTCACATAGGACGCCTAAAGCTTGACGTCATTTCAACCAACTGACTGAAATTCTATGCCTAACATCTTCATCAATGTCGCCATCCTTTTGTAGCATCGATCCTAAATACCGAAAAGTATCCTTCTTGGCCACCACTTGCCCATCGAGGCTAACGTCTCCCTCCTCATTCCCAGTCGCGCTGAAATCGCACCTCATGTACTCGGTCTTGCTCCTACTAAGTCTAAATCCTTTCGACTCTAACGTGTGCCTCCATAGTTCTAACTTCCTATTAACCCCTGCCCTAGTCTCATCCACTAGCACCACATCATCAGCAAAGAGCATACACCAAGGGATATCACCTTGTATGTCCCTTGTGACCTCATCCATCACCAAAGCAAATAAATAAGGGCTCAATGCTGACCCTTGATGTAGTCCTATTTTAATTGGAAAGTCACTGGTATCGCCATCACATGTTCGGACACACGTCACCACATCCCTGTACATATCTTTGATGAGGGTGATGTACTTAGTTGGAACTTTGTGCTTTTCCAAGGCCCACCACATGACATTTCTCGGTACTTTGTCATATGCCTTCTCGAGGTCAATAAAGACCATGTGCAAGTCCTTCTTCTGCTCCCTATATCTCTCCATCAACTGTCGTAATAATAAAATCGCCTCCATGGTCAACCTACCAAGCATAAACCCAAATTGGTTTTGGGTCACACTTATCACTCTTCTTAGACGATGCTCGAAAACCCTCTCCAGAGCTTCATCGTATGGCTCATTAACTTAATCCCACAGTAATTAGTACAACTTTGAACATCTCCCTTGTTCTTGAAGATCGGTACTAATATACTTCTCCTCCATTCTTCAGGCATCTTATTTGATCGAAAAATGAGGTTAAAAAGCTTAGTTAACCATACTATCGCTTTGGCACCTAGGCATCTCCACACCTCAATGGGGATACCATCAGGGCCCATCGCTTTATCTCCCTTCATCCTCTTCAAAGCCTCCCCGATCTCTGCCTCCTGAATTCTCCTCACGAAGCGTCTATTGGTATCGTCAAATGAGTCATCCAACTCTAAGGTAGGACCCTCATTCTCCCCATTAAACAACTTGTCAAAGTACTCTCTCCACCTGTCCTTGATCTCCTCATCCCTCGCCAAAAGTCGATCCGTCCCATCCTTGATGCATCTTCATGTTGATATAAAACATTATCTTAGATGAATCACGGAGTGGTCTATGCATTAGGGTTTATGAGTATGCGACACCGAGATCTCTATGAACCATATTGATTTCACAAACTTTGCTTATTTAGATTAAATGCTACTTTAATCCCAATATTTAATTTCATAATATTGTTATCTTATCTGCGATCTATGTGTTTCTATACTAAAGTTTTGTCATCCCGTAGTAACGCACGGGCATGATACTAGTAACTTTAAAGGGCTGAAAAGAAAGGTCACAGATAAGAAGTTGCCAAATGGCAGATCCTCGCTGATCATTCATTTTAATGGACACAGTGTGGTTCCATGGGCTTTTCCAATATCTTTGGCAGATATGGAATGTCACAAGATAAAAAATTGAACAATATTTACCTCAGCAATGAACATAAGGGGAAGTGATTCAAAATCTTCTCAGCAACAGAAACATTCGCAGCCAACATAAACTCTTCAATCATTTGATTTGCCTCGCGGATTTGATAAATTCCTATTGAATTTGATGTAACTATATAAGTACTTTATGGCGAATTCTGAAATATAACACCGATAAGCATTACAGAACCTCATACCTATGTCAAGAGGATCATGAGTTTCACTATCGATCTCAAATTTTACTTCTGCAGAAGCAAGAGTCAGAGCCCCTCTTTCACAACGTCGTTGTCGCATGATCTACATAAGCAATCAGAGCATGCATATATAAGGTGATGTTATTGGCATTAAATACTAGATGGTAGCAGAAATACACCATTACAGTGTGATAAGAGTGGAACACGATAGCTGACCTTTGCCAGTGTATTTAAATTCCGCAAGTCTACAGTAAGTGGATCAACTAAACGGCTGAAAAATAAACAAAAGAAAGCAATCAAGTTCACTGGTGCATTTTTGACTGATCATACCAACTTAAAGTTTGACTTAAATGTATAGTAATGTTCCGAGAAGGTGCAATGGAGAAGGCACCTGTCATCCATTCTTGCCTGGGCTTCAACATAAGACATTGCAGCACAAGATTTGATAACACTCTTTGTATATCTTGTGGATATGACATCAGCATCAGGAGTCATTTCCTGTAAACATAATGTTCCAAATACCAAACATCAGTATCAATACGCTTATTTAAATGCCTGACATATGAAAATAATTACTCTCTGCAAAACCAAAAGCTGAAGGCACCATTTTTTGCAAGCAGTATTGTTCTGCTATATGAAGGGAAACCATGCGGTGGTCAGTATAATATGGAATACCAGGGGAGGATCCAAGATCAAGCTAGGCCCCAACCTGAGATACACATGAAATTGCTACAAATAGACTACTTATAGCCTAATCCTTCATTGTTTAGGTGATTTACCATGATTTGCTTGGCCAAGGACCCGAGCTGTGCACAGCCAGCCTGGGGCCTGTGTCCTCCACCGTGGACTTACCTAGTTCATTCATAGTTCTAGGGGGAGGCACTGTAGACTTGACTCATATGCCAAACACATATAGATAACAGTTGAAAAGGTAACAAAACTAACAACTAAATCAGAATATCCTATGCAATGCATATCTAACTAGTGCTAATCGAAATAACAAGTTGTCATGAACTAGACTTACCCAAATGACAGAGAATGCCAACCTTTCAACATCAGCACGAAGTGAACAGACATCTGGAAACCAAAACAAGAGAAATCAGTAGTCAATCCAGATACTACAAACTGGTGGTCTTTTCTTCAAATAAAACAGAAACATTTAGTTTCAGAATTTAGTTAATTCAATAATCGATATGCGCCACCTAAGAAGCATCAGCACCTTCAGTCAGGGGCTTCGGAAGCATATCAATCCGCTGCCCAACAAGATAAACAGAAGTGCCCCTCTGTGCAGCTTCCTCATCAAGAGGGGTACCAGGGTGAACAAAATTAGTGACATCAGCGATATCTGGTCAGCTCAAGTCAAGAAATGCAGTCTATCAGTAACACAGAGTCAGTGACCATGATAATCCAAGACGAGAGGTTGTGACCGAGATGAAGTAAATTGGTTGAATATAACAAATTTCAAGAACCAAGCACAACATAGATAATCACATATTTGCAATAGTCTGTTTGAACCCATTTTTAATATGTCAACTTAATTCATTTTTATGTCATTATATGTTTTATTTATGTCCTGGAAGATGGGCATTCAAATTGAAAACCAGTAATGCCAAATCAGATGACGCAAAATATTTTAGGCCATCTAGAAGAAGGATTTTATCAAGATAAAGGATTTCTAAACAGACTGTAGTAGAGACCATGAGTTAACTTAAAATCTCATGCATAACACTTCTTTTTCCGATATGACACAGACTCGTGCAGATGTGTATATGCTGCATGTTTAGGAGAATAAAATTGCATTATTTGCATAATAACCAATTCCATTTATAGACAATCAATTTTATGTGATACACTCCAAGCCAGGTGGAATGGTAGATGCAAAAGAGCCTAGTCACAATTTGCAAAATGAACTACCATCAACTAAAACAAAGTTAAGTAGGTAAATATTAACTCAAAGATAACCAAGAAAATTTGCTCGTAAATTTGAACTAAACAGGAGAATTTACAGCAGAAATTGTTTAAGGATACGGACTCCAACTTCAAAGTTCCCATTTGGAAGTAGTGTACAATGTAGTGCATCATCAATGTCTCGACAACCTATAAGCAGCTGAAGCATAAGGGTTTGGCCCAGATACATAAAATAGAAACAGATTGCAAGTATCCTGACTAAATTACCTGGTGGATCCACACTAAAGACTCTCACTTGGTGCAAGTCTTGTCTATTAGGATTAGCCAGATCCTCTGGTGATAATGTCCAAGGTAAAGGTGGCAAACAAGCAAGGACTTGAGTAGAGAAAGGCCTGGTGTTGATATCATTCTCTATTAAGACAACCTGCTTCATGCATAAACATCATTAACATGTTACCATCAAGAATATGACCTTACATGCAAGTATTCTTATAAGATGCACAAGATGCAACTCTAAATTTAAGTACACTTGCCTCTGTTTCAGTTTCTTTGTCACCAATATCTCCAATGGTGCGTACATAGTGTCCTGATGGATATCGAGACAAAACATCCCATGAATCAACTGTAACAACAATTCTTTTGTTCACGAGATTCTCAAGCTGTCTAGTTTGAATTCGGATCTTAGGAACTCTTCGATCTTTTGAAACAAATAAAGCATAAGCAACACCCCCACTACCGGCAGGCATGGGCATCGGCTCCAACGACCCACAGTACCTACAGAACCAGCACCTTATCATATATAATCCTGAGATAGGAGTATGTGAAATCTCACTTAGAACATATAGAAACTCACGAATTCCAATTTCGCTTGATTATACCCACAACACGTCCAACTGGACGACTAGAGACAGAAGGAGCTGACGATCCAACTGTTGATTGTGTGGAATTGGTGTTCCGAGGAGCATCATCAGCACTATTGGGGACAAGATGGACATCTTCTTCTTCTTCTGAAAAACCAGCAACATTTCACCAAATAAGGAAATAAAATGAGATGTGTTTCATTTTGTCATTTCAGCACTGAGAAAATACCGTCATCGTCTGCTATAAAAGACTTCGACTCCTGCCACTGATCTTGTGGCAAGAGCTCAACAGCAACTATATCACCATCAAAGGCTCTGTTCATATTTGAGCGGCCACGGATAACAATCTCGTCGCCAATGCTCTCACTTCCAACATAAGCTTCAAATGGATTGTAACGATTAACTCGAAGCTTCCCTTGATGGTAGATTCCACACCGCAAACCAGATGTAATTTCTGACATTGGTTTGTGCTGCAATAGTACCAAGCAAACAGATGAGTACATTTCACACAAAAGCATAAATGTCATCAACAAAGTACTACTGTATAATTAGCATACCTCATTATAGATTACTTTCTTCTTGGATGGTCTATGATCTTCTACATCTTCCATGGTAACATCTCCACTAGATGGAACAACCACCAAATCAAGCAAACCAGGCTGCGCAAGCGATCTTACATATGACTCAACTGGAACAAGAAACATTTTATTGAGATTGTGGCTACCACAATATCATTTCACAGTTTTAAAAAGTATTGAGCAATATAAATCAGTTGTAGTGTGATATCCACCTGTCTCAGCATTAAGGCCTTCTTCAATAGCTTTCCTTTTGTTATCTCTGTCATTTGTAATCAGTAGAACCTTCACGCTCTCACCAAGATGGCTTTGGTACCAACGAGCAGCAACACGAATTGCTGAATAAGAAAACAATCAGTGGCGCAACTGTCTTATATATGATAGGAAATGGATGTGTGTGGAATCAGATAACCAGGTTAACAAGATCACTCCATGCCTCTGTCATTACGATCATTAGAGCTATCCCCAACCATGTCTTTGACATAAGTATCCCTGTTTTTTGAGTAAATGAGAAACATATAATGGCAAATAAAGGAGAAGGCTGCCGTCAAGAAACAAGCCTTGATATAAACAGCTTACACGATTTACATGGGTACACAACTAGAAGCTGAAGTGCGGGCAATTAGATTTCAAAATTCCCCATTGATAGGCATTTGCATCATAAAAGACACTGTAGAAAGAGGACTTCCATTGCCCTTTTTAACATGCACCTTATCCACTATAACACTTCGAAAGATGCAATGTCAGGAAGAGTCTATGACTCTAGGCTTGTAAGGGACTGACACACACATTGACAATTTTTCCATTATGAAAGCTGTAGCCTTCTCAGACCATGGGCATCTACTGATAGCTGTGATATCACTTCGAAAGATCCAATGACAATTTTATATGCAGTACATCCACTTCGATATCACTTTGAAAGATGCAATGTCAGGAAGAGCCTAGGATTGTAAGAGAATGATGCACACATTGACAATTTTGCATTATAATAGCTGTAGCCCTCTCAGACAATGGGCATCTACCAAAAGCTATTAATTCTTCCCATGAAACTATTTTGTTAAGTAATTGTGCAGTTATGGCGCTTGCATAAAGACATTTCATCAATACAATCATGCTGAAACTGCGAAAAATGGGGTCCAATACTCAGGCTGCATTTTAAATGAGTGTGTGCCTACAAGCAAACATCACTTGAACATTTAAAAAAAAATAGAATCAATTTCACCTAATTTACATAAATCCTCAAAGCCAGCTCTAAAAGAGTTGACCACAGTATCATATGTCAAGAGTGATCTAACCCTTAAGTTTTCCTCTATTTTTCCAATGCTAGCAACTCCAATACATTTATATAACTACTAAGTCAAGCAGTTTAATCAGCAATATTCAGCTAACTACAAAACTGAACCTGGAACCTTTTGGTTCGAACAGGAAGAAAGCAATGAAATCTCAATCAGAAGTTCAGAACTACAAATGAGGACATCATGGTAGAATAGGAACCCACCTGTGCTGCTCATTGGCGAAAACATAGAACCTCCGTGCTTTGTTGGTACACAGTGCCTTGATCCTGTTGAAAACCGAGAGGTTCTTATTCTTCACCTCGTCCAGCACCACTGACAGCAGGACGACATCCTCAATCGCGGGGTTCTCCAGCAAATCGATCTGCCGCACCATCTCAACTCGTCATCCCAGCGCACCCTCAACCCTAGGATAAGCTAAGCGGGAGAGAGATGAACGTTTCCGTTACCTGGTGGAGCACGACGTTGGTGTCGACGACGAGGATGGCGGCAGCGGCGGCGGCGAGCTTGCGCTCCGCCTCGGCGGCGCAGGCGGAGCAGGGGACGAAGCCGCAGTAGACGTCGTCGCGGAGGTAGTGCTCCCTGACGACCTGCGGAGAGGTGACGGCGGCGGCGTCAGGTAGGGTTTAGGGTAGCACCTCGAGAGATGGCGGTGGCGTTTGCCCCAGCACTGACCTTTTGGATGCGGCCTTGCTTCGTCTTCTTCACGAATGACTTGCTCTGCAGCATGGTGGGTGAGTTAGACAGACAGGGCGCCGCGAGGCGGCTCCGGCGGTGGCGAGGAGCGCGGAGGAGACGCCAGCCGGCGGCAGGGGAGTTCCGGCGGCGGCGGCAAGGGGGCAGTGGGGTTTAATTTGGTTGGGTGTGTGCGTGTTGCAGTCGGTTGGGCTAGCCTGAGTGCCTGACTGAGGTCTGGGTGTGGGTTCGACCGCGTCCGGCCGTCCGGGAAGCCATCAGTTGGACACGTGAGGCGTGACTGGAGCCCAGGACACAGCCCACCTCGGAACACCATTTTTTCAGTGGAGGGATGAATATCGAACCATCAAACTAGAGGCCATCGGCACGGCGCCGCGGCCCACGACACCACTGTTTTCAGTCATTCGAAAAAGAAAAAAAAAACGCATACATTCACTTTATTAATAGAAAAAATGTAGTTCGTGAAAAATAGTTAGCTGAAATATGAACATCCGTGTAAATTGGAGATTTGAATCTAGATAAGCAGCAATTTCTATTTACTCTTGTGTGCGCATTTACCTTCGCCATCCAACACCATAGCAGAATGGTACAGACATTATCAATGGTGTAGGTAAGCTCTCCTCTCCGCTCTCCTCCTAATTCCAGTTCATTCATTTATTCTAACTTCAAAGTTGCAACTATGAGAAATGGAAAACGAGGTTTCTTTTTAAACGATTAATGTCTATTTCATTGATAAAGATATTTTTATGAACCAGGAAACCGAGAAAGCAACAAAAAATTATTATCATGATATTAGGTCCGCTAAGTTTTTTTTTCACCTATTGTCACCCACTTTTGGGCCTCGTCCTTGTTTTTTTTTTTTGCTTTCAGATCAATCTTTATTGCTCCTTAGGATGTATCACTTTCACACTCCTTTCTTTCCACAATTCTCATGTGACGAACAAATTAAATGATGGATTTTCATGGAGCAAACATTGTGAAGATAGGGTTCCACCATTTATGCACCCTTGTGCAAGGCTGCCATTTTTTATGGCTGGAGTTTTAGTTATGCAAATCAGGTCACAATAAGGCTCCACATGCTCTATGTGTCCTATCATTGATAAGGAGATTTTTATGAGCCAGGAAAGAGAGAAAGCAACATAAAATTATTATCACGCTATTAGGGCCCCTAAGTTTTTTTTTCACCTATTGTCACCCACTTTTTGGTCTCGTACTTGTTTTTCGCTTTCAAATCAATCTTTATTGCCCTTTTAGTTAGATTGCATCACTTTCACATTCTCATGTGACAAACAAAGTTAGACCGTTGATGGTTTTTCATAGAGAAAACATTGTGGATATGAGGGTTCCACCATTTATGCACCCTTGTGCTAGGTTGCCATTTTGATGGCTGGAGTTTTAGTTAGGTTTAGATTGCAATAAGGTTCCACATCCTGTGCGTGTCCTGTCATTCAACAAGTAGGTGGTGCAATACTTTCATCACTTGGTGACATAGACTATATGGCTATCCACCGTGGGTAAGCCTTTGAAATGTTACTTGAGTGATTTGATTTGGGAGTAGGTAAACTGGGACATGTATGCAAAGGTTGTTTTGTATGGTATCTGTAGTTACCTTCCAAACAATGTCATCATAGTCGTCTATATGAAGGTTATTTTGCATGCTGCTCTCGAAAGCCTAATGAACTTATTGAGGTGTTTTTTTATTTCTATTTTGGATATAGGCGGTGGAGCAATTTATCTCGTTTCTTTCTTTGGTGAATGAGACTTAAGTGCTATGTAGATTCATTCCTCCACAAGTTGCTTCTTAGGGTAGCTCCAGTCCTTCATTCGAACCGAACTGACAAAAGTTTGATGAGATGAATTTTGGTTCGACGATTATTGCACAAGAAAACAATAAAGATATCTTCTCTCTACATGTCATTTTCTCGATTCACCTGTGAATCTTTGCGCATTAGCTAGCTGCACTGTTATATTTGTTTAGTCATCTCGGTTCGACTACTGCCTAGAGTGCAATTTGAGTTCTAACACACACGTTCAGTTTCTATAATGTGCAATGTTCAATGGTCCTTGCTCATGGTTCGATTTCTCTACAAACTAGAGGTGCTCTTAGGGAGACCATGACTGACCTTGGTCGACAAGCTAGGTAAGCTTTGAGGGGGAGAGGGGTGTTGAGGTTTCTAATCATCTAATAAAAGTAATAAGGAGAAAGAGAATAACTTCCTTCGTTATATGGGAGAATTGCAAGCTATTCTGGCGTTGGACCTCGGATGGATCATTCACGGTCAGATCGGCTTACCAGGCACTCCATCTAGGGTCGCATCCCATACCCGGTTGCATAAAAGTATGGGAGATTTGGGCACCATTGAAAGTGAAATTGTTCCTTTGGCTGGCAATACGCAGACGGCAATGGACGGCCGACAGGAGGAGACGCCACGGGTTGGATTCACATGACAACTGCCCCCTCTGTCTGCAGGTGCCTGAGACGATCAATCACTTGATCGTGGAGTGCTCCTTCGCAAGGACCATCTGGTTTGAAGCGGCCACGCTGCTTGGCGCTCAGATGCAGGTACTACCAACTGGAACAATCCTGGAATGGTGGGACTCATGGAGAATGCTCTGGCCGGCGTTTGCAAAGGAAGCTGATTCGCTGTTTGCGCTAATCGCTTGGGAGCTATGGAAGGAGCAGAACGCTCGCTGTTTCCGCGGGGCTTAACTGACATCCAAGCGATCAAGGCAGTCATCAAACTCCAAGCGGAGCTCTGGGTGCAAGCCGGCGCAAGAAGCCTAGGTTGTTTAATCCAGCAAGTAATACACTAAAGTGCATGTAAATCTAGTGCGGGCCTCACTCAAATCAATATGGGCACCCAATGTAAATAACTCTAATTCCTTCTTAATACAAAAACGTGCAAATCTTTTACGTGATTGAGAAAAAAATAGGAGAAAACAGAAATTGGAGCAAGAGTTCAAACGGCACTAGAGAAAGGAGGGTGTGACTTGTGAGCAATCATCCAAAGAATGGTCGTGTACAATTTTCACCCTCAAAGAATATGAGAGGAGGGTCCCTGCCTCTCATGTACAAATATAGATCACTCGATCGAACATATCTTCCTATTGATGGCCCCAAAATTACAGACGACACAGGTCACAGAAAAAAGAGAGGCCTGCATCGTTCCGATCAATCAACATGGCCAAAAAGGACAAGAAACTATCAACCAGGAACAGCGACGCACAGCGTGGACATTTGCCCGCTCTCCTACCGCCGCGCAGGCCGCGACACATCGGATACCGCCGCGCCCCAACGGGTGGCTGCGGCGCATGCAATCGCCTTATCCCCACGCCGCCCCGAGGCCACAAGCGCAAGCAGTGATCACGGGCTCACGGCGCCTCCTCCGCGGCCACGACCGACCCTCCGGCAGCCAGGCAGAGGCTGGTAGCACATAAATACGGAGCACCACCGGCCGGCTCCTGGCTACCATCCCTCGGCACGGCATCCGGCAGCAGCAGCAGCGCCATGGCCACCCACGCAGCTCTCGCCGCCTCGCGCATCCCCACCAGCGCCCGGCTGCACAGCAGGGCGGCGTCCAGGCAGGTACGTCGTACGTGCGCGTGCACACGTCCTAGCTTGCTATGCTGCCGTGTGGTAAAAAGGCAAAAAGCGGCCGGAGATGACCGAGCGAGAGATGAACTTTTTTTTTTGTCTTTCTGATGATGGGTAATGTTGGTGTGCAGAGGCTGGACTTCGCCGACTTCTCCGGGCTCCGGCCGGGATCTTGCTCCGTGAGCACTGCCGCGAGGGAGGCCTCCTTCTATGACGTCCTCGGCGCGCAGCTCGTCGCCAAGGTACGTATACGTACGCAGTTAAGGCATCCTGCCTGTAGCCTAATTCTGTGTACGCGTTTACGTAGTAGTAGTACTATACGTGCTTTGCAGCTGCAGCGTATATATTAGTATCTGCTTACGGTAAAAACGTAGTGTGCCCAGATCATATGGACGGAACCGCTGAATATCTGACCGTTAATGCGCACTCACAAAAAAATACATCAGATAGGCAGATAGTTTCGTTATGTATGACTGCCCGGTTTATCTGACTCATCGATCTGTTCTGTCGATGGTAAGGAACGAAGAGTGGATCCGGCAAAGTAGTAGTGCTAGATTCACCAATCATCATGGCGGACATGCTAATAATCTTCTACTCTTGTGCATATGTACAGCTTACAATGGAAATTACTAGCATGAGCTCCTAATATATATACTGATACTGTAATATACACCATGTTTGAGTCCATGCATGATATGCTGGATGCATGATAGTTTGATATGTTCATTTGTTAAAGATTCACGTAACAACATCATCGTGCCAATGGATTCAAGGAAGAAAGAAATCTATTGACTATTGTGGTATCATGACCCCAAGTCTCCAACGGTACCCTTCAAAGCCTCATAATAACCACAAAATTAAAGGACTATATACATGTTTGTATTTCAATCAATTAACCAACAGTTACTGTTTTTTTATGAGATGACCAGCAGTTAGTATTCAAAAAAAAAGGACAACCAACGCATACTTTCACTGTATTGCACAGTCAAGATATACTTTCAGTTTTGATTTGTGCAAGATTTGGCTTCATTCAGCTTATACAAGCATATGCAACTGTGCGGTGTACATGCTGTCACGCTGGCTATACATATTTATATTTATACAAGCATGGTCCTGAATGATTCCTGCTTACCCTGTGACAGGCCACCGGAGAGAACGCCGTGAGGGCGCCCGCCGAGGCGAAGCTGAAGGTCGCCATCAACGGCTTCGGCCGCATTGGCCGGAACTTCCTCCGGTGCTGGCACGGTCGTGAGGACTCCCCGCTCGACGTCGTCGTCGTGAACGACAGCGGAGGCGTCAGGAACGTACGTGAAGATCGATGCCAACTGAAGCCACCGCACTCGTATTCAGAATTTCTGACGGTCGCCACGAATTCTGACAGAAACTTGCATTTTATATCGGTGCGGTTTTCTTCTTCTTGATTTCAGGCGTCTCACCTTCTCAAGTACGACTCGATGCTGGGCACCTTCAAGGCCGACGTGAAGATCGTGGACGACACGACCATCAGCGTCGACGGCAAGCCCATCACGATCGTCTCCAACAGGGACCCTCTGAAGCTCCCATGGGCTGAGATGGGAATTGACATCGTCATCGAGGTACAGAAACACAGGATCCCCACTCACTCCCCGGTGCTGAATGTGCGCCGCCGACGCAGAAAGACTGACAGTGTTAACAAAAAACTGTGTCGTACGTGCAGGGCACTGGAGTCTTCGTCGACGGCCCCGGCGCCGGCAAGCACATCCAGGCCGGCGCAAAGAAGGTCATCATCACTGCTCCGGCCAAGGGCGCCGACATCCCGACCTATGTCGTGGGTGTGAACGAGGGCGACTACGACCACGGCGTGGCCGATATCATCAGCAACGCTTCCTGCACGACCAACTGCCTCGCGCCATTCGTCAAGGTCTTGGACGAGGAGTTCGGTGAGAGCTTGGTTCCCCACAGTCTGGTCTGGTGTACATGTGCAGCAAGGAGATTAGCTGACTGTTTTTTTGATACGAATAATACGATGCAGGAATCGTGAAGGGGACCATGACGACAACGCACTCGTACACGGGCGACCAGAGGCTGCTGGACGCGTCCCACCGTGACCTCCGGAGGGCCCGCGCGGCGGCGCTGAACATCGTGCCGACGAGCACGGGCGCCGCCAAGGCCGTGGCGCTGGTGCTGCCGCAGCTGAAGGGGAAGCTGAACGGCATCGCGCTCCGCGTGCCGACCCCGAACGTGTCCGTGGTGGACCTGGTGATCAACACCCAGAAGACGGGCATCACCGCCGACGACGTGAACGCGGCGTTCCGCAAGGCCGCCGACGGCCCGCTGAACGGCGTGCTGTCCGTCTGCGACGTGCCGCTCGTGTCCGTGGACTTCAGGTGCTCCGACGTGTCCTCCACCATCGACGCGTCGCTCACCATGGTCATGGGCGACGACATGGTCAAGGTCGTCGCCTGGTACGACAACGAGTGGGGGTACAGGTAAGAAGAAGCGATCCATTGCAGTTGCAAGCTGAACATATATATGCATGGATGGATGGCACATTATTGTTGCTGACGCCGGGCTTTGTTACCTGCAGCCAACGCGTGGTTGATCTGGCGCACCTGGTGGCGGCCAAGTGGCCCGGCGTGGCGGCGGCCAGCGGCGACCCTCTGGAGGACTTCTGCAAGGACAACCCCGAGACCGACGAGTGCAAGGTGTACGAAGCATGAGCGAGCCCCGTTGTTGTAGGCCAGGGGCCGCCGTGTGCTCGGAAACCGTTCACTTGCCCCCGTGTTCTTTCGATAGAGAATATACAGATTCGCCGAAAGAGACGTAGTAGGTGTATGTAATCATTGAACTCGTACAGGCTTTCCGCTTCTCATTATTTCCTGTTGGGACTCCTGTAATTCTGGGTGTGTGTGTGTGTTAATTTCATCAATCATGCCGACTTGATCCGTCATACTGTATTTGTAAAGATTCCGTGTCACCAGCATATTATCTGGTTTGAGTCGCTTTGCTTGCAGTTGCAACCAGCAGTCCCTGAAAAAAGAAATGGAGTTTACCCTGAATAAAACCTCGCAAAAACCGGCAGAAAAGCCCGGTATCCTGGTAACCGCGGCACGACCCCACCAGCCGCAGTTCCGCACCGCACGCCGCACGCCTCACGCCTCACGCTCACGCGGCCGGCCCACGCACCAGAAAGGCGACTAGCCGAGCGAGCCGTCTCCGCGGTGCCGCGTCCCCCACCGTTACACGTCTGCATCCACGACGACGACCCGTTTGTCACCTTCGCTCCTTCCTCAACGCCCCGTTTGACAGCAAAGCGGCGCCCAACCAGCAACCACCGTGCGGCAGCGACGGGTCCCCATAAGTCGGCCCGGTGGCTGTGTCTCTTTTGCTGATTAAGTACATCTTTTAGTTTTTCTGAAGCTTGGAAAAGTTCTTGTTTATTTATTCAGTTCAGTTCATATGGTTCTTCAGCTAACTTAATCCATGTTTTTGTTGATGCAGACCATAAACCAAACAGGCATGCAGTAGCAAGGGCGCTTGGAGACTGGCACATGAATGAAAGGACCCAAAGAGGCTCAATAGCCCTCTGACTGCAGAACCTGAGCTGCAAGAGACTATAGTTTCTGAAGAAGACGATTTCTTGATAATATACTGTGATGGCCTTTAGGATGTGATGACCAGTCAGTGCGCTGCGACGATGGTGAGGAAAGAGCTGATGCAACATAATGACCCAGAAAGGTGTTCATGCGAGCTAGTCCAGGAATCACAAGAAACATGATAGTTATTTGTTTCTCGGTTCTTATCCAATCCACACCCTCAAATTGAGATCCCAGGACCCCGGGTACGAAGAGGCATTTCCTTGGAAGGGTTTCATTGCATTTACTCAGAGGAGCGCCGGACAGTAATGCCTGATCTCAGACCATTCTTTTACTGGCCATTTCTCTTCATCCAATTTGATCGAGTCAGGCAGGTTTACAAGAGATTTTGTCAGAGAGGTTTTAGGCTAATTGTTTGCAGGGCATTTTGGCAAGCAAGGTTTATGTTGTCACTGGAATGACACGGTAAAGTTTTCCTTCGCTTCCAGTGTGTGTGATGGCGACCGCTCCCCTCCCCCCACCCGCCTCCCACCCCAACCTGCCGCGCGGCCACCGCGGCGCCGCCAGCAACCGCCACGCCAGCTCCCCCATCAGGTAAGGGTCGCTCTTCCTCGCTCTCCCCAGACGCCGAGCCCTTCTTCCCCGAGGCTCGGTCCACCGGCCGGGGCAAGGCTCTGCGGTGGGAGATGGACTCCTGCTACAGCGACTCCGACCTCGAGCCCGAGTCCCCGACGAGCGGTCCCTCCCTACCTGGAGGCAGCCCGCCGGGGAATCGTGCCCGCCGAAGTCCCGCCGCCGGCCACGCAAGCGAAGGCCTTGCAGACTGACAGCCGCGGCCCGGGAGAGACCGTGGCCGCGGTGAGTCACTGTGGACCCTCCAAGACGCAGCTGCGCCGCTGCCATCGGGTCCAGGCAGCCGCTCGCCAAAGGGATGACAAGACCCCGGGCAACCAGCGAGTCCCCGTCCACCGGCGGCTCGGCTCCCAGCCGGAGGAGCGGGTTCCTGCTCACTGCCGGCTAGGACCGCAGCGGCGAGCAACTCCCCCCCGACGCCGACGGCTGGCAGAAGGTCCTCCACCGCGATGAAGGGAGGGCACCGCCGAAGAGGAAGAAGGAGCCACAACCCCAAAGGCGTCGTATTCCTCCAGAGTTCGATGGCCGCTGCTTGAATTGCCTCTCCTACAACCACCGCCTCGCAAACTGCCGGCGGCCAAGACGGTGCGTTCGATGCCACGGCCAGCACCACCTCGCGAAGGATTGCAAGCGGCCAAGGAGTGATCCTCTTGGGGAGGGCGGTCACCCCCCGAAGTGGAGGGTCGTTCGTGCGCGTACTGACGGCACACCCACGCCGCAGGGATCGGCCGCCGGTGGCGAGACGCCGCAGTGGGGCATGCCAGAACACCTACGGCGTTCCCCGGACGAGCCTTCACAGGACTACGCTGAGGAGATGCCTCCTGGCCACTCGGCCACTAGGCCGCAGGAGGCCGAGTGCTTCATCCAGCGGGATGCTGCCATCGACGCTGCCGAAGCCACGTTCCAACTCGCCCTGGTGGTGCAGCCAAGCGGAGCGACCGTGTCTCCATCCACATCCGAGGTCCTTCTGGTGGTGGTGGACGCCGTCGCAGGCGTTACGCAGGACGACATCCGCGTCAAGAAGTACTACCCGGAGCAGTTTATCATCCTCTGCAAATTTTCAAAGATTTTCTATAGATAAATAAATATTTTAAATATAGAATAAAAATATAAAGTTTTTAAAATAATTCAACAGTAACACCACTACGTAGATTATGAAATTATGAATCTAATGGAATTTGAACGGACCAAATCAGAGTTAAAACGTGAAAGTTATAAGCTTTTAAAGATAATGGCAAAACTGTAAATAGATAAAAACGTATTCTGAAACTGAAAAGAGAAAATATGTTTTTCAAAGAAGAAAACGTATTATATAAGCTGTTACAAGGAAAATACGCTTTCCAGTGGACAAAGCGTATTATGGATCTGTTAAACAGCAAATACGCTTCCCAGTGGGGAAGACGCATCCTGATGAAAGCGCCAAGGGCTCTTAACAGATTCGGCCGAAGGGCAGGGGGTTATTTGCAACTTTGACAAACGAAGGGGTACGGGGCGATTAGATCCGTCCGATTCAAAACCGATGGCGCAGATCGGTCGAGGCGAGCGGCCTCACCGGGGCGACGGCCGACACGGCGGCGGACATCGCCGGCGACGAGAAAACTCGCCGGTGTAAACGAATCTAGCGCTATAGGACTCGGCTCAACACCGGACCTAGACCAAACGACTCAGGAGCCTGCGGCGATCGCGTTTAGCACGAAGATGGCGACCCGAGTAAACTAACGACGGCCGGTGGCCGACAACGGCGGAGACGAGCTCGCCGGCGATCACATGCCGAAGGTTACAGATCACTACATGACTAGGAACCGGTACCAATCGAAAGAGGGGACCATAGTGATCTTAACCGAGGTGAAGATGATGCTCGGGGCGGTCGGTGGCGAGCTAAGGGCGGTTGACGGCGGACGGCGGTGATCTGTGGGTGACAATTCAACACAAGATGAGCAAATTGATCAAGATTAAGGATGCCAGTGTGTTCAGGAGATCAAGCTCGAGCTCAAAGACCAACTTACGCCACTAAATACCCTACGGCTGCCGCGAATTCCGAGCTCCAGCGGATCCTTGGTGGCGGCTAGGGTTTTGGCGGACGCTGCTGCGCGAATTGAGGTGGCGGCTCGAGTAGATGGGAATAGGAGGTTGTTGTGGACGTGGAGTCAATGAATTTATAGCCCGAGGGTGAAGGTGCGACCTGGCGTGCGGAGAACGGGGTGACGCGGTCGGGTTCGGTCTCCACGCGCGAGTCCGGGTCGGGGACGAACCGGAGGAGGACGACTATGACGGGGTCCCCACCTGTCAGCCAGACGGAGGGAGCGGAAAACGGACGCGGGCGGCAGCTACGGTCGCGAGCTGGGCCGCGGCTTCGGCCCAAGAAGGAGAAGGCGGCGCGCGCGGTTGGGCCGGTCAAGCGGAGAGGGAGCGGGCCGGAGCGGAGAGGAGAAGCAGGTCGCGGGCCGTTCGGGCCAAAAGCCAAGAAGAGAAAAGAGAGGGAAAAGAAATGATTTTTCTTTTATTTGAAACCTTTCCAAATGCAAATTCAAATATATTTTAAATTTCACTTCAAATTCAAACACCACACAAGTAAAATATGCACTATCATGAATGCTCAAGCATGTTTCTACCATGATTCAACCTCATTTTCATAAAAATATTTATTTTACCTAATTATTTAATCATCATAAATCATTTTGCCTATTTTTGAAAATTTGAAAAATCTAGGGTGTTACAGGGGTGCCACCTCATGTATGGCGCGAGAACACAGCCGCCAAGTTGCTCGCCCCGTACCGTTGGATCCAGGCCGTCGAGCCAATCACAGCAGCCGGCGACGACCTCTCGGCCTATCGCCTCACAGCATGGTCGAGGAACTCCGGGAAGCTGCCGAGGGTCCTATGGCTCCACGTCGCCGAGAACGAGGTCAGGGTCGAAATGGCGGCTTTCGTTTCCGGGGAACTCAGCCGTTCTTGTGGAAGAAAGACGTCCTGACATACAAGGTGATTGTCTATCTACGTTGCGTCCACGACTACAGGCCGCAGCCTGATCGCCGGGATGACTCGTCGTCGTCGGATGATGCGGCTGATGATTGGGCGCCACACAACCGGCACTACGGCGATCGGGGCTCGGGGTCGGAGGTCCACCCATTCCCGTGTCGCCGCGGGGAGCCGGACGGCAGCTTCGGCTCGCGCAATGGCGGTGCGGGCACATCGAGGGGCCGCTCCATGGCCGCCGGAGACAGTCGCGGCGGCGCCGGAACAAGAGCAGTGGCCGCCGGTGGCATTCCCGCCGGAATGGGCCCCAAAGCCCGGGTCCCTGCCCACAGAAGGCTCAGGCCCAACGGGGAGGCCCGGGTCCCTGCAACGCTGTGGATCGGCTACCGCCAAACAGGCCGACGTCGCAGTCAAGAAAAGAAAAGCAGTCCGGGGGGCCGCGAAAGGTGTGGCGCCCAAAGAAGACTACAGGACAAGCTACCGCAACCGCTTCGCATTCGGCTAGCTGCACCGTGCAGACATGTCCTGCCACCAACGACGACCAGCCTATCAGGATGGAAGCCACCACAACGATCCAGACAGCTGTCTCACCGGAGGAGCCTCCTTGCGCCCACCATCTCCGCTCTGCTGGTAGAAGAAGGGGCGCCAGCCGGGCCCACACAGCAGTCAGACGAGGACGGCACGCCCGGGACGGCGGACAACAACGACCAAGTGAACTGAGCACTTAAAAATCGATTCAAATCTGTGGCGTCGAGCAAGCCACGCAGCTGTTGGAGAATGCCTGTCCTCTGTGGGCGAACTGGCCCAGGAAGACTGCCTCGACATCACTGCCAACTTGGGCCTCATCACGGCCCAGCAGGCGGCCACCAACGACCCAACGCAAGCCGACCTGTGCATCGTTGTCATAGCGCAGGACAGCGCTCAGGACCAAGACGGTCAGGCCCAGAGTTCGGAGATCCAAGGCCCACAGTCAGCAAACGCTGAAATCCCACCAGTGCAGGCGGAAGCGGAGATTGGCGGTCAGTATTCGCCGGCGCCCAACAGCGCCACCCCCGCGCGCGGCACTCCCTCGCCGGCAAGCAGCGGATCGGCCGATCGGAGACTCCAAGCCTTCACCTTCATGGTCACAAAGGACAAGCCGGAGCCCCTCCTGCCGCTGCCGTCGCCAGGCACAACGGTGGTCACTCCTAAAAGGCGCCTACCTCGCCGCAGTCGCCGCATCGCCGCCCAGGCCGCCTCACACATCCCGGTGTCGAAGCGAGGCGAATACTTACTTGGTACTGAAGAGGATGGGCCATGCACCAGACCTGACGAACCCACAAGAGAACAGCAACAAGTTCGAGGCATTATTTGGGGGCTCGGAGGAGGACGACGAAGCTCTTCAGGAATTATTCCCAGATGCTGGAGTGATCGGCAGCCGGAAACGGCGTCGCCGCACGGGCAGCTCTCGGGCTTAAATGGCCCGATCCCAAGGTCGAAGCAGAGACATGGATAACACAAATATCCTGTGCTGGAACGCCCGTGGCCTCAACGACAGGGCCAGGCGTGACAACGTGCGTACTCTTGCAGCGGATGCGCACGCACATGTCGTATGCCTAGTTGAAACCAAGCTGCACACTGTAAATGACTGGCTGATTGCCTCCATGCTTGGCATGGATTACAAAGACTTCGCCTATGTACCGTCTCATGCGACTAGGGGAGGGATCATCATGGCTGCGCGTTCTCCAGACGCAGCACTGCATGCGCCACACATTGGCTGCTACTCTGTAACCGTGCAGGTGTCCTCGGGCGGTTCTGACCCTTGGTGGTTGACTGTGGTCTATGGCCCCAAGATGAGCATGAGAAGAACCTATTTCTGGAGAGCTCGAAGCGATCAGGGACCTGTGTTCAGGACCATAGGTCGTCATTGGCGATTTCAATCTTATTCTTGATGACGCTGACAAGAGCAACACCAGGATTAATCGCCGTACGATGCGGCTCTTTCGGCGTACAGTGGCGACGCTGCAGCTCTTGGATATCCATCTCCGTGGTCGCAGATATACTTGGTGTTAGATTGATCTCCACCACATATGGCCCAACGGCCATGTGAGACTTGGTCTCGCGCCCTGATCGGGGGCGCCCAACCGTGAATGGTTGGTGGGCCCCCGTTGCCCAGCGCATATAAAAGGAAGGTGGGGGCCGGAGCACTCAGCACGAGGTTCGCCTGAGCCGCCGGTTTTCCCACCTACATCCTAACCCTAATCCGATCAGAGAGGGGCGCTGCCAGCGGCGGGAAGACTCACCGACACCAGCGCCGCCATTCCGACATCCACGCCGTCGGCCAAGGACGTCGTCATCTTCATCCTCTTCACCGACCGACGCTGCCTGTGCGCTGCCTCCATCAACGATCGTGATGGGATCCACTGCACCGGCCAACCCTACTCCAACTGCACCACCCACCGAGGGATTCGGTATGAACCTCATCCCTCTCGCCCTATTCCTCTCTCTCTCTTCCAATCTCTCACGCATCCGGTAGAACACGAACTAGGAACTTGATCTTTTACTATGCTTGTGTTGAATATACCCGACTAGACTCCACTGCCAGATGATCCTATGGCCTAATGTATCTATCAATGGTATCAGAGCTCCTCTAGTACGTGGATCTAGGTTCTGGGGTATGAAATGATATGAAAATGAAAAGAAAATGAGAAGAAATTGACCGATCCGAAACGGATCGGAAAATGAAACCCTAACCCTATTCAAGAAGCAACGTCAGTTGGGATTAGGGGAGTAGAAATGAAGAAGAAAAACAGACCGATCCGTTGAGGATCGGGGAAGAAGTCAAAGAAACCCTAACCCTAAATCGAACAAAAACCAAGAAAGGGGACGGTGCAGAAGGGTTCTTTACCTGGGGTCCCGGCCATCCCATCAACGTGCCCTCCATCTCCGTTGCCGGCGCGCGAGATGAACGAAGGAACCGCCGGGCGACGAGGTCTCGCCCTCGTGCGGCCTCTGTCTCCGGCGTGCAGTGAACCGGGCATCGCCCACGAGGCCGCTTGACGACAGCGCGCTCAGCCGTGGGCGAACGCGCACGCCGGCGAAGGGGCCCGCGGCGGCGCCGTTTCCTCTCCGGCCGCCACGGCAAGCACCGGCGGCGGCGCTTGTTGTTGATGGAGAATCGGGGGAGAGGAGAGAAAATGACCTAGGGTTCGGGGTCTGCGGCTGCCGTCGGGGTTTTGACCCCCCGATCCGCGCGCTCGGCCATTCGATGCAGATGGACGGCTGGCGGCGATCGAGCCGGCCATCGTGGGCCGACCGGGCGACCGCGCGGCGTGGCGCGCGCAGGCCGCTAGGCCGTTTTGGCCATTGGGCCGAATGGATTGCTGTGGCCTGTTAAGTGCATAGTAAACTTTTCGAATTTCTGAAATAAAAAATGGGCCATCATGCTGGGCCGCCGCGCTGGGCCACGCTTGCTGCGCGCGTGCGCGCGCGCGTGATGCATGCCGATGGTCCGTTTTGAACACTGGGCCGAATGGTTGGACTTCGGCCCGATATGAACAGTAACATTTTTCTTAGAAATTAAATTTGATGAATATTTGAATGAATTTGAATTAAATTTTGAAGCAAATTTTCTCTGCAATTTAATCCAACGATATTTTGCTCCGAGAATAGAATAAAAATTGAAGAGTTTCTGGAAATTTGAATTATGATATTAATTAATTTTTTCGCTGCGAATATTAAATTATTGCTCTCATATTAAATTTGAACCACCGGGATATTTTAATTTTTGAAAGAGAAAATATGAATTTCTGATAATTTTATTGATAAATTATAGTGTTGTTATTTTCTGACCAACGTTGTTGATAACAATATTATAATGTTTTGATTCATGAGAATTATGCATAAATTTTACTTTTACCCAACGGTGATGTAGAAATTTTGCATAGATGAATTTTGGTATATGTTTTAATTTGACCAACGTTAAGTTAAGACATGTAATTTTATTTATGAATATATCTCACTCTCTTTGATATGAATTTCAAGAGAAAAATTCTTTATGAACATCAACAACATCCCGAAGCTCGATGGGACCAACTATCGAGTTTGGTGGGAGAAGTTTGAAGTGGAGCTTGCCTTGGGTGAGGTTGATATGGCAATCCATCACCCGTGTCCTGTTTAACCAGTGGCACTGGTGAGGGGAGCTGATGAAGCTGATGCT
Source organism: Bothriochloa decipiens (assembly GCA_023333625.1). Taxonomy (NCBI): domain Eukaryota; kingdom Viridiplantae; phylum Streptophyta; class Magnoliopsida; order Poales; family Poaceae; genus Bothriochloa; species Bothriochloa decipiens. Next base: position 3,593,789 of record CM041629.1, read on the forward strand.
ACTTTCGTAACTCGTGAGCGTGAGCATGCAGATAATATGATGAAATATCAACTTAAACATAGAAATTAGGTTGACTCCAACCACAAGTGTCTCTTAGTGGCCAAGGCCACTATTGATGAAACCATCAGGGGATCCATCCCAGAATGTGCCACTGTTAAAGAATACCTTGAAAAGGTAAAGAATCAGTTTACTGGGTCTACCAAGGCCACAGCAAGTACACTGATCAAGAAACTCGTCACTTTGAAATACAGTGGTGGTGGCATCAGGAAGCACATCTGTGAAATGTGCACTACGGCATCTAAGCTTCAACCAATAGATTTAGAACTTAAAATTACTGATAAGTTCCTGATGCATCTGGTTTTTGCTTCCTTGCCCAAAGAATATGAAAACATTATTGTGAACTACAACATGCAGCCCGAAGATTGAGATTTCGAAAAGCTTATTGGCATGTGTGTTCAGGAGGAGGAAAGAATTAAAATCTTACAGGGTGACACTGCTAACCTTATGAGGGAGAACAAAAGAAAGCACTTTCAGAACAAGAATCCTAAACCACAGGGGAAACCCCAGTGAGATAATGCCTCCTCCTCTTCCAAGCCACAGGAAAAAGCTCCTATGAATCATCAATCACCCAAATGACCTTTTTGGTGGTGCTGAAAAAGATCAATGCAAGTACTGCATGAAGAGGGGACACTACAAGAGAGATTGCTCTCTCTACCTGAAGTCTCTGCTAAAGAGAGGTGAGGAAACTATTACATTTATAGATGAATCTCTGTATTTGAATTATGCGAAAACCACTTGGTGGATTGATTCTGGTGCAACTACTCATGTTGTAAATTCTTTACAGGGATTAAATAGGAAGAGAATCCTGCAAAGAGGGGAAAGAACAATTAAAGTTGCGAATGGAGTGCAAGCCAACGTTGAAGCCATTGGAGAACTCTCTTTAGAATTAAAGAATGGTTTTATACTTAGGCTTAAAGATGTACTCTATGTTCCTTCTTTGCGTAGAAATTTAATAAGTGTCTCGAAACTTGATGATGATTATTTTGATTGCCATTTTGGTAATGGCCAATGTAAGATACTTGTTAATAATGAATGTGTTGGTCTTGCCTTCCGACAAGACAAACTTTATTTATTATCTCTTGCTGAGAATGTGAACATATCTGTAATGAGAATATGAACGATTTCCTATCTATGAATGTAAGTAAGAAGCGAAAGAGAATTGATAATGCGTCTTCGAAATTACGGCATTGTCGCTTGGGCCATATTTCGAGGGGGAGAATAGAACGATTAGTCAAAGAATTAATTCTCCCGCACTTAGAATTTTCTGATTTAGAACACTGTGTTGATTGTATCAAAGGAAAATATGTTAAGAAAATAAAGAAGAATGCCAAACGAAGTACAGGAATCTTGGAAATAATCCACACAAACATTTGTGGTCCTTTTCCTGTGAAAAGTGTGGATGGTTATGATTCGTTTATAACATTCATAGATGATTACTCTCGTTATGGCTACATTTCTCCAATTAAAAGAAAGATTAGAAGCATTGGATAAATTCAAGATATTTAAAGCTAAAGTTGAAAATCAACACAATAAGAAGATCAAGTTAGTACGATCAGACCGGGGTGGAGAGTACTATGGGCGACATACCCCATATGGCCAAGTCCCTGGACCTTTTGCAAAGTTCCTATAGGAAAGTGGCATAGTCACCGAGTACTCCATGCTGGGAGAGCCTCAGCAGAATGGAGTGGCTGAAAGAAGAAACCGTACCTTAATGGATATGGTAAGAAGTATGATAAGTTACTCCACATTACCGATTAGTTTATGGATGGAGGCGTTGAAAACCGCCGTTCACATACTTAATCGAGTACCAAGCAAATCGGTGTCAAAAACACCATATGAATTATGGACTAGAAGAGAACTCTCACTTAATCACTTACATGTGTGGGGTTGTCCAGCCGAGGCAAAGATTTTCAACCCAAACATTGGAAAGTTAGACCCCAAGACAGTCAGCTGCCATCTCATTGGCTACCCAGAAAGATCGAAAGGATATCGCTTCTATTGTCCCGATAGACATACGAAGTTTGTAGAAACAAGACATGCTGTGTTCTTGAAGGATGATATGATCAGGGGGAGCAAGGTAGCACGAGAAATTAATCTTGAGGAGAAACGGGTACATGTGCCCACTCCGATGGTTGAAGAACCATATTTTGTACTACCTGCTGCTATTGCACCAACAGTGCAAGACACTGTAGTGACAACACCTGTTCATGGGTAGCCAAGTGCATGGTCGCGTGGAGCATCTGCACACGGCCAAAGGAGCTCGGCGGTCTCGGGATACCTGACTTCAAGCTCACGGCCATGGCCTTCCAGGCCAAGTGGCTATGGCTACAGCGGACTGACGCAGAGTGGGCATGGGCAAGTCTGCCACTTAAGGTAACCAACGAGGCTCAGGCTTTCTTCCGCGCCTCAACATACTCCATAGTGGGCAACGGCCAGAGCACCCTGTTTTGGCTCGACAGCTGGGTAAATGGGACTTCCATACGAGCAATGGCACCGACGTTCGGTCTTGCTATTTCGCGGCCGCGCGCCGGAACCAAGAACCAGCGGAAGATTTCCGACCAATACAAAACTTTCCTTTTTCGGTAAAATAAAAATCCTATAACTTTCCTTTTTAGGTAAGTTTTCTATTTATAGCAAAGAAAAAGTAAATTTGCGAGTAGCTTCTATTCTCTAACTTATATGTCTAACTTAGAATACATAACTTACGTGATCTAACATGTTGCGAAGTTAAAAATCTAACTTAAAATGTATAACTTACGTGAGCAAACACGACATAACTCATGTGATCTAACACGTTTCAAAGTTAAAAATTTAACTTAGAACGCATAATTTACGTGATCTAACTAATTGTAAAGTTACAAATCTATCTTAAAATGCATAACTTACGTGATATAACACATTAATAAGCTACAAATTAGTTAGAACATATAACTTATATACATAATGACTATAACATATAATAAAAAGTGAAAAAAAATCTTTAAAACACATATCCAAGTGGTATCTAGTTTTATTCGTCTCGTCGCGTAGAACATATTAGTGTAAATAGAATAAAAAACGGATACACGGTTCAAAAATTATAGCACGTTGAAATAAATATTGTCAGTTTTTTCGCTGACATCGTCAGCACTGTACGCATGCGCAGATGGCTCTGCGGTTATCGGCCTGGCAGCGTTCGCTCGGTACGAAACCGAGCGCTCGCGCGCAGAAATGGATTTGCGACCGACGTTGCTGCAGTTCGTCTCCAAGCGGATCATCAACAAGCAGACAGTGGCTGAGGCCCTCCCCAATAGGCGATGGGTGAGAATGATCAGGGGCGGTATCACTGCGCCGGCAACCAGTGAGTACTTGCGAGTCTGGCTCGCGATCCGAAACATCCAGCTCTCGGACTCGCCTGACAGACTGGTGTGGAGATGGGCCAGTGATGGAAGCTTCTCAGTCAACTCAGCACACCAAGCTCTGCACCTGGGATCACACACCATCCCGGGAAGCATTCTGATCTGGAAATGCTGGGCTCCTCTCCGAGTGAAGTTGTTCCTTTGGTTGGCGGTGCGCCGGAGGCACTGGACAGCGGATCGCAGGAGGAAACATGGGCTTGATTCCCATGACAACTGCCTGCTATGCGATCAAGAACCTGAGACGATCGACCATATCATTGTTTAATGCTCATACTCCAATTATGGTTTGCCGCTGCAAACGCACTGGGTGTGCAGGCACAACAACAACCAACCGGCTCCGCCACAGAATGGTGGCACATTTGGCGATCAAGCTGGACCGGGGACGAACAGAAGGGATCAGACACGTAGCCTGGGAAATCTGGAAGGAACGAAATGCTCGTCGCTTCCGTGGCGCAAACACAAGCATACCGGCGCTGAAAGCTTCCATCAAGCATCAGGCTGAACTTTGGGTGCAAGCAGGGGCAAGGCACCTTGGTCGTTTGTTGCAGCGAGTAATAGGTTAAGACTTCAGTAGGAGAGGGTGTGAGAGCCTATGGCAAATACTTTGTAACGCACCACCGTAAAACAATTCCCTTCTTAATACAAAACGCGCAAAGTTTTTGCGTGATTAAGAAAAAAAGGTTTACGTCGTCAACAACGTAACTACCAACAACCATTTTATTTCCCGGTGCAACACAAAAGCTGCATTTGTCGTATAGTTGACAAGATGCCCTGTACTGCTCTGAATCTGTTTTCAGCTTTTAGAAAGCAGGTAGCACCGTAGCATTGGTTTTGTAGATACCTCAGTTGATAAGTCATAGCAAGTTACTCATCCTTATTGTACATTCCTGCTATGGCACTCTGAAACTGCCCTCATTTTTCTTTTGAGGGATTCCCCCAGCCCCATTTTACAAAGTCCCTTTGCTCATTTGCTGAACGGAGAAAAAAGGTGTGAGCTGTACTATTAACCTTTGTTTTTGCTGAATTTTATTCACTAATGGAATTAGTCCAAGCCTCCAAGGTTGCTTATATAGATAATAAATCAACCAAACAAAGCAAGATGACCTGTTGTCAAAAAAAAAAAAAGAGCAAGATGACCTACCTCTTTTTTTTCCTTCCCAGATGTTTCCATCAGAGGATAAACTTCACCTTTTAGTTGTGATGACAATGCAACTATGCAACTACCAGCACTCCCTTGCTTGCATCCTTTACTGGCCAGCTTTTGAAAAAGAAAAAAAAAGGGGAATGAGAAGAAGATACGTGATCAGAGATAGGAGTAATCAATGAAATAATAACTGGGCGTGCAGACTAGACAACGGCCGGCTCGTATTGTGATGACTTTTTTTATACAATTGTGATGACTTTTTTCTATATATAATTATATTCTGATGACTGTTGTTAGATTTACCCGGCTGGCACTAGCAAACCAAGCACGCAACCGAGAGAAGGGGGAACCTCTCGCACGCTGGCATCACGACAACGGGCACGAGGTCGTTGACAGGGAAGGCTGTGGCGCAGAACGCCTCGCCGAGGGGATGTGTGGCTCGGCGTCTGCCCGTTCCCTTAGCACGGGCCACCGTTGCAGCGCAGCATATGCGTTGCCAAACAGGCCTGCAGTACAGCTGAAAACCACTGCTAGTACACCCGGATACCTCGCCAGCGTGAAGTACACACAAGCCGCGCTCTTCGCATGTGTACTGCAGCAGCTACCAGCTAGTACTACTGGAGCGAGCACCACTGAATCAGTACTACTCCGCCATTGCTGAAAGCTGCTTGCCTACCTACAAATAGGGAACCACTAGTGACCTGCAAAGCCATGGCAGGTCGAGCATCTCCTCTAGTTCTAGGAGTAGGGATAGGAATCAGAGTCAGTTTCCTCTCCTGGCTGTAGCAGCAGCAGTGGAAGGGGCATGCAGAGGAGCACGAGGTTTGGCTGGAAGCCGACCTTGGCTCTCCTGTGCCTGCTTCTTCCATTCCTTCTGCTACGCTATGTTTTGCAAGTGTCAGAGCTCAGAAGCGCAAGTGTCTGCAATTGCCATGTGAGGCAACACCGCAGCAATGGCATTGGTCTTCCACCTCTGCACCCCTAGTGTGATGCTCCAGCTACACTGCAATGTGAGTTTCAGTCATTTCTGAATCTCGATTTCAGTTATATTATCAGGTGACTCACCTGGAGAGCTCAGACTTCTGATGTCTGAAGATAAACCACGTATGTGCTCCAGCTTCTGCAGTGCTTGTTTGCGAAGCACTCGATTTATCCAATGCTGTCTATCACGCAGACAACCAAATTATCTCCAACTATCTGAATGCAGACAATAGCAGGTTGATTCCCGATTGGCGGATAAAACCTTTCACACAGAGATTTCTCAACCTTGCCACTCACAGACGATACAAGGTGCTCAAGATTCAGAGAAATTTAAATTTGACAGCTCACTCCCTAGCAAGTCAAGCCTTTAAAAGCTGTCCAGAAACTATGAACACATCGGATGTAAATCTTGGACAATGTATGCTTATTGCAGCTAATTGCTGCTAATGAATACATTTTGCTTCCTTGTCGAAAAAAAAAAGATTATGTGAATGTCACTGTTGAAACGGATCTGGATGGCGACAATCTCCAAGAACCTTTAGTATTGTCCCCGAAGGGGGCATCTTGACCTGCATGTGAGCAGATTGTGGGGCTGTACTCCCAAACCCTGCAAACGAAAATTCCTTCACTTTTGTTAGAAATGGACTGCAAGTATGAAATGGAGCAATCGACTAGCAGATTTGTATATTTTTCCTGAAGTTACACTTGATGTTGCATTGCATCATTCGGCCCCGCCCAGTTGCTTCAGATTACAGGGAATCAGAATGTGCTCAAAGTCCACTAGGCCGGACAGTAGTATACTTGTAGTTTCACTTGATTAATACCAGCTATCTACTGTACTACAAAACAACACATATGAACTTATATAAACTTCCCATACATATATATTTTGTTTACTACCATCATATAACATCATCTATCCATCCATGTTCTGAAGAACGAAGTCTGAACACTTGACAGGCAGAAAAACATCTTCCTCTTCAACCATCCCCCTCCAGTTTCTGAAGACTGCATGCAAAGAGACGACAATCCCAACAGGTAGCAAGCAACACGATCATCAGAATCGCATAATGTGTGTTGCATATTGTCGTGCATAATCCATGCATGTCTTGGCTGGTGGGCTACCTGCAGTTGCGCGGCACGGTCCAGGAAACAGAGTGCTTGTACTCGCGCGGCTGCGCCCTGAACCTCCTCCAGTCCTGGAGCATGGCGTTGAGGTCGCTGATCTTGCGCCGCAGGCCGATGCAGCAGTTGGCGTGCATGGTGCAGACCCTGCTCATGTTCCGGCTCGGCTCGCAGAGGCCGCCGAAGAGCTCGGTGCTGAGGAACCTGATCCGGACGCCGAGCTCGGCCACGTAGGGGTCGCGCTTGATGGCGTTGAGCACGTCCTGGTCGTGCAGCCCCGGGTGGCGCTCCCGCGCCGCGTACCAGAACCTGTAGAACTCGGTCGTCTCCGTGTTGGACCGCACGTAGGCGAAGCCGCCGTTGGGCGCGTTGCTCAGGTCGCTCGGGTCGCCGGTGAAGTGGTCGCACGCGATCTGGAAGTCCCCGTCCGGGTAGAAGTGCGGCAGCGGGTTCCTGAACCACACGATGTCCGTGTCCTGAACGGAGGCCGATCAGAGAATAATACGTGCTCATGAACAGCTCAAAGCAGAGTTGCAGAATTACTGTGAACACGAAGCTGAAGCCTTTCTCAAGAACTTCCCTGAGGAAATCAATCCGCCTCCACATCATCTTGAGGTAGCCGTCGGTCATGAAGTTCATCTGGCCGGAGAAGTCGACGCCGTCCGTGACGAGCGCGAAGCAGTCAGTGGCGGTGCACCTGCCTGCAGCGCGCGTGCGCCGTCGTGTCCAGCGACACGATCACGAGGTGGTCCAGCAGCTCCCTGGTGCTCTCGCCGGACCGGAAGCTCTCCAGGAACACGTCCAGCACGGACCCCGGCTCCGACCACGCCGAATTCAGCGTCGTCAGGATCACCGTGTCGTTGGCCATCGCCGCTGCCGTCAGGACTCGCTCCAGCCTCGCGTCCTCGCTGTCCTGCACGTACGCAAGCAGTAGCAACTGCAAGTCAGTTTGATCTCCAGGCGACGATTCGCCTGTTCACTCGCCATTGCTGAATGATGCTGCACAAGGCACGCAGGGCGGCAGGGGAGGTGATGATTATGGATGTCTCGTCTCACTCAGCATAATCCAAGTGACCGCATAAAACGACACGATCGACGATGTTGAATCACATGGCGCGGCGACTGCCACAAATAGAAGCAGAATTCTTGCACGCATCGACTAGTGCTAGTGGTTTATGCTCCACTAGTGCAGTGGTTTATGCTACAGGAAATTGCGGACAGTATTTCAACAATTCAACAGTTCTCTCTCATAAAAGTATTTCATCAGTTCGCCCATTCTTCTGATGAAACTGAAATATTTAACATTACTAGCTAGTATACGAATCGGATTGAAACGCGTCGTATGGCCTTCTGCGACTAGGACGACGAAGAACAAAACGACATGCAAACTGAAACACGGATCACACAAGTTCGTCTTGCATCGCGGAGCGAGGTTGATCACGTACTCACCAGGTCCGCCGCGGCGGCGTCGTCGCGCAGCGCTGCACGCCGCCACGGAATGGAAGCGGCGCCAAGCAGGTCCCCCGGCGCCACGACGGCGCGGTGGTACAGCACGAGGCACGAGAGCGCGACGGCCGCCAGGAACAGCAGCGCCTTGGCCGCCCGCCGCAGCTCCGCGCCCACACCGCCGCGACCCTGCTGCTGGTCAGGAGTGGCGCCGCCGCCGACGACGGCATTGGCGCTGGCGCGCGTCACGGGCAGCGGCGCGGCCATGTGGGCGCGCGCGTGAGAGAGTCAGCCCGGCTAGGATCCGGGCGCCGGCGAGCGCGCGGGTTGATCGGGAGGTTGATGATGTTTCCGATGACGACACGAGTGCGCGCCAGTCGTCGCCGCCGCGAGGTTGTACGGAGGGAGTACGAGGTTTGCGTGCGTGGAGATCTCGACGATGACGCACATGGACGGGCGCGTATGCACACAAATAGGATGGGAGAAGACGGTGAAGGGGGTAGAAACCGAAGGTATTAATTAATTACCGCGAGGAGAGGATGATATGGCAAACAATTACTGTTGTAAAAGGGGAGAGGATGCCATTGCAGACGGGTAAGGAAAAAAAAACTGAAGTTTTTTTTTTTTTTTGAGTTCAAGGGCATACACCCCGGCCTTTTCATCAAAGAAGACCAATGTTTTTTTTTTTTTTGAGATTACAAAAATTCTCAAAAAAAACTGAAGTTTTGATCAAGGATACCCATTTTTGCAGGCAAAACCGTCAGGCAGGCTACAGAATTGCATGCCATGTATAGGAGTCGATTCAGAATGGGATGCGAGTTTTGGAGAATGCGTGGTATGATCTGGACAGGGGGCAACGTGGCAGGTTTGTTATTTCGGCATGAGCTGATCCTTGGATTCCAAGAGATTTGGCAAGAGAACCCTTCACATATATCTCGAGAGGAAGGAACGCATTGATAGTAACGGATTTGAACGGCCAAGTTAGGGATTATATTATGACCTGGTGAACCAAATCTTCTGGCTGTAATAACCGAGATTCGATCATCATCAGATCAATCCCGGCTCATGTGGAGTTTATCCTGGCTTGGGCGCGATACGGTCATACGGAGAAGCGCTATTAAAAAGACGATGTGTACATGGAGCACGACCATAGCAGAAGAGGGATACCAATTTCCCAACCACGGCACAAGGAGAGCTAAATGATGTGTTACTAGCTATTGCAAAGCTGGTTTCAAAGATCTTGATTTCCCAACCACGGCACAAGGAGTATAGTGAAGCAGCACAGTTCAGACCGATCACCATGATTCACAGCATTGCAAAGCTGGTGTCAAAGATCTTGGTGATCAGACTGGCACCGCGGATGAATGACTTGATATCACCCAACCAGAATGCGTTCATTCGAGGCAGGTCCATACATGATAATTTCAAGTATGTACAGAGGGCGGCGGTGATGTTACGCAAGAACAAGGTGCCTAAAATCCCGCTAAAGCTTGATGTGGCCAAAGCCTTCGATTCCATTGAGTGGCCATTCCTGCTGGACGTGCTTCAGGCGCTTGGATTTGGCCCATGCTGGAGGAGATGGATTTCCACCCTTCTTTCCACGGCAACTTCGCAGATTCTGCTCAACGGACAACCAGGCAATCCGATCAAGCACAGACGGGGAGTCCGGCAGGGTGACTCTTTGTCACCACTTGTCACACCCTAAAATTTTAATTTTAGGATGTGAACCAAAAACACTAAATAAACTAAAGGATTTACTAATTTCTTTAAAATTAGCTAAAACTTTATTATTTTATTATCATTATGAACTGATAAAAAGTGTGGCTTTAAAACTTTTACGAAGATAATAAAGATGGGTTTGTGCTTGGTGCTTTATTTTGTTTTGCTGGTGTTTGAAAAAGAATTTCTAAAACCCGAGCAAGACACGGCTAGGTTCTTTTCGTATTTGAAAATAAAGCTTTGAAAACCCAAGTTTGCCTCAAGAAGGTTTTGAAAAACGTTTTCAGAAAAACTCTTTCTCTTGCATAGATAGAGAGAGAAAGCCTTTCCTTTCCCTCTATAGTGTTGACCATCGCTCTACTAAGACACCATCCTCTACCTAGGTCTACCAGGCCTAGTTCAGTCTCTAGACATCCCTGGCTTACCCTAGCCTATCCTGGCCCAACCTGGCTTGCTCTGACCTATCCTAGCCTTAACTGGCCAGCCCTAGCCGGCCATGGCCACCCCGGCCAGGCTAGCAGTAGCCGCAGCCGGCCACCAGTGAACAAACTTGGCCATCAGCCGCATAGCCAGCAGTAGTCCGGTCTAGCAACCCTTTGCTATCCTCAAGGCATCCTAGCTTGCTTTGGCCAGACCCTACCTAGCTTGATCCACACCTGGCCTCACACAGCCTCATCTGGCCAATCACAGCCAGCTACAGCCACATGTGGCCACTCTCAGCCGGCCACGGTCAACTTCGGCCGGCCATAGCCAACACTAGCGTGGCCACATCGACCACCAGCAGTCATAGCCTCCCACGGCCACCTTGGGCCCTCTCTGGCCAAGCCCGGCCACTTCCAGCCGGCCATGGCCAAATTTGGCTGGCCACAGCCAGCCAGCCTGGCCAGCAGCGACAATAGGTAGCCGCAGCCAGCCCAACGGGCAAAGCCCAGCGGCTTTAGCCCAACCGGTTTCCTGCCGGCTTTAAAGAGGGCCAGCCGCGGCCACTTAGCCAACCCAAGCCGCACACAGCCAACCCTAGCCACACACAGCCAACCCTAGCCGGCCACAGCCAGCCTCCGCCGGCCACAGTCGGCCGCTGCCGGCCGGCCAAGCCCCGGCCGAGGGCCGTGGTCCTCCATCTCCCGCGCGCCGCTTCTGGCCGCCACCGGCCGCATCTGGCCGCCGCTGCCGGCCGTAGCGGGCTGCAGTCGGCTGCAGCCGGGTGTGACAGGCCGCAGCCGGCCATAACAGGTCGCTGCAGGCCGTAGCAGGCCGTAGCCGGACGCCACCGGCCGTCCAGCAGGCCAGGGCTGAGGCCCCTTGCCTCCGGCGCTGGTGCAGTGGCACCATGGCTGCTATGGCCACGATCTTCAACAGCCAGAGGTGGAAGATGATGGTAATTACGAATCTGCCACCCAGTAGTTATTTACAGTTTTGCCATTATTTTTAAAAGCTTATAACTTTTACGTTTTAACTCTGATTTGGTCCATTTAAATTTTGTTAGATTCATAATTTCATAATCTACGCAGTGGTACTACTTTTGAACTATTTTTAAAACTTTATATTTTTAGTCTATATTTAAAGTATTTATTTGTCTACAGGAAATCTTTGAAAAATCATAACTTCTCCGTTATAACTCGTTTTCGGTGAACTTGATGTCTGTGTGATCGTAGAAGCGAGTAGAATAGTTTTATAACCTTTTTATTCTGTTTTGATGACATTGATGTACTGTTCCTCTAATAGTTCTTTGTTTGCTTCGTGTATGTATGCTCGATTGGATTGTCTGGTGTTGAATGTTAATGTCGAGTACAGACGGTGAGGTTTTTGTTGAGCAAAGCTATTTTGAGGATCAGCAGGATCAGCCGGATTTTGTGAATTAAGGAAAGTATAGCATGGACCATCCTTGTTACCTATCCACTATAAATAACAATTCATATGCATGTGTCTGTTTGATGACCTAGAGATTATAACTAGCTTTGATACCCTGATTCCTTGAACCTCTTGGGTGCATTGGGTAGCAAGATGCTAGTGCTTAATGATATCATGATCTTGTGGCTTGATGAGTATTTGTGACATGAACAGTAATAATGACTTTTAACTATCTGAGGATTAATCAGTAACGTACCTTTCGGGATTTACAGTACAGCTGTGAGGGCTATATGGCTCTGGTTTTAGCTCAGTACGAGGACTTTTTTTAGCATGTTAGTGGTTCCCTTTATGGTGCAAGGGGTGTGTGTTTCGGGTTGGGTGTAGTTGGACCTCTGTCTGTATGAGTATAGGCTGCGGTCGTGTGCCATCAGAAGGGGGAATACTACATCCGTAGGGCACAGAAACCTCAATGGCCCTAACTTGTTAGACGAACCTTTGAAAGGCTTCATAGTGAACCCTGCCGGTCTTCCTTGGTAGTGGGCTAAGAGGCTGATCTCCTCGGGCGAAAGGGCAATTCACGGCTCATAGTGAAAGTGTACACCTCTGCGCAGGGTTTAATAAACTAGTATACTAGCCTTGCTTAAGGACACGAGCGGCCTTGAAACTCCTTATACTAATGATGATCTCTCTTGTCATGTTAAATTATTCATACATTTGCTGTTATATTTACTATTCATTTAGGTTATATTGATCATGATGGTTTTGGGAAACACTTACCACCTTGATGCTGCTTAACTGATCAACTTGATTAATATATAAAAGCTAAATATAGTCAAACCGTGTCAGCTTATTTGAGCCTCATTAACCCATGTTATGCTTGTTGAGTACGGTTGTGTACTTACGCTTGCTTTACTTTCAATTTTGGAAAATCCCGGATGGGTAACAGATGAAGGTTGGAGTGAGAGCTATCGGGATGAGTACTAGGCTTGGTGTTTACCAGTCGACGTGTCTCTGTGGGAGCTTCCACCATAATGTTATCTTAGATTTTATTGTTTATGCGTAATACTCTGTAATAAATATTGGTACGTTATGTAATAAACAGGGTGATGATACTCTTTGTAATTTGTCATCCTATATGTGCGACTGTTCCTGGGACGCATATAAGGCTATTTATGCATTCTACTTTTATCCTTAAAAGTGGGGTGTGACACCACTCCTCTTCATCATGGCGATGGAAGTGCTAGGCCGCCTGTTCGCGATGGCAAGACAGCACGGGGTGCTGCGCAGCCTGAGTCGGGATGGAATCAAGTTCCAGTGCAGCATCTATGCTGATGATGTTATCCTCTTCGCTCACCCGGACGTAAATGAAGCGACAGCCATCAAGGGATTGTTGCAGATCTTCGCGGAGACTTCAGGCCTCAAAACCAACATGGCCAAGTGCTCGATCACTAACATTCATGGAACCGAGGACACAATTGAAGCAATCCGAGAGGTGCTGGGATGCCAGGTGACCCCGTTCCCCATTCGATACCTCGGCCTACCTCTAAGCACAGCCAAACTCCCCAAGGAGCACATCAGAAAGACGGTGGACGTTGTTGCAAGGCGCTTGCCAGCATGCCATGGACCGCTAATGACGAAGAGCGGCCGTCTCATCTGGGTGAAGTCAGTGCTGGCTGCAATCCTAGTCTACTGCATGATCGCAATAGGACTGCCGCCGTGGGCACGCGAAGAAATTGACTCCATCTGCAGGCGCTTCCTATGGACCGGGAACAACGAGGATGTCAGGGGAAAGTGTATGGTCACCTGGAAGGCCTGCACTCGGCCGAAGGAGCTTGGCGGCCTGGGAATCCCGGACCTCAAGTTGCTCTCAACGGCCCTGGAGACCAAATGGTTGTGGTTGCAAAAGACTGACGCAGAGCGGGCTTGGGCGACAATTCCGATCCAACAAAGCCAGGAGGCGAAGGCATTCTTCAGAGCATCAACACACACCATTGTCGGCAATGGACGGGATACTCTTCTGGCAGGACAGTTGGCTCAATGGCGTGTCTGTCAGAGCAATGGCCCCGACGCTGATGCAGTTCGTCCCCAAGAGAACCATCAACAGGCTAACAGTGGCAGAGGGGCTCGAGAACAGGCAATGGGTGCGCACCATCGTGGGAGGGGTCACTGCTCCAGCGGCAGCGGAATACCTGAACCTCTGGCACTCCATCAAAGAGTTCGCGCTCACTGACGCGCCAGACCGCCTGGTTTGGCGATGGGCCTCGGACGGCGGCTTCTCGGTTAGCTCAGCATATCAGGCGTTGCACCGAGGAGCTCACCGAATCCCTGGGTGCGTCAGGATCTGGGAAACCTGGGCACCCCTGAGAGTGAAGTTGTTCCTCTGGTTGGCAGTGCGGCGTCGACAATGGACCGCGGACAGGCGGCGGAGGCATGGCCTCGACGCCCACGATACATGTTTCCTCTGTGATCAGGAGCCAGAGTCGATTGATCATCTGCTGGTAGAATGCTCCTTCACTAGGCAGCTGTGGTTCCAGGCCGCCGCCGCACTGGGCGCCCACCTCGTCCAACAACCGACCGACACAACCGTTGATTGGTGGGAAACCTCGAGAAACTTGTGGCCGGCGGCATTTCAAAAAGGCGCAGACTCCATGTTCGCGATCATCACATGGGAGGTATGGAAAGAACGCACTGCACGCTGCTTCCGCGGAGCAACAACACAGATTCCAGCGATCGGAGCAGTCATCAAGCTACAAGCTGAACTTTGGGTTCAAGCCGGTGCCAAGCACCTCGGTCATCTTATGCAGCGGCCAGCGAGTAATAGACTAGAGGAGATTTAGATGAAGGGTGTGTGCATTAGTGAATATCTGTAAACCACCCGAGATGTATCAAACTCTTCTCTTAATACAAATACGCGCAAACCTTTTGCGTGATTGAGAAAAAAAATGTGTTACTAGCTAGTATAAACATGACCGTATAATGTATAGTTTGCGCAGTACGTTTTAATACGTTTTGGAATCGGCCTTGTACCATATATGACTAGAAGAGTGCTATTCTAACTCGCACAAGGACAAAACGTGAGTTCGGATCATGGACGAGACAATAATATCCAAGTAAACTCTTATATTTAACCATTTGTAAAACTGTTCAAAACTAGTTTGGTCAGGAGTATATAGAACAAAGTCCCGAATTTGTTTAGTCCACAAGAGGAATGTTTCTCTAAAATGTCATCCCTCCAAAATTTAGATACAAACCTGTTCTCTCTCGACACCATGCTCCCAAGGACTAGAGAAACGAACGGTTAACGAGAAAGTGGCGAGCGGGAGGTAGGCGACACGGGTTGACACCGTCCTACTCCTACACAAACAACATACATGACACGATAATATCAATCAATCACGTTGAATTCACACAAGCACGTACACGTACTAACTTGGTAACTTAGTTCCCAATCAGTTAGGATAATCTAAAAGAACTACACTTGTGAAAACTTTCTGAGATAATGAATAAAAAAACAAACGTGTAACAAGCGAGGCAAACTGCCCCCCCGGCAAACTACTGACCAACCTGTCCTACCGCGAGACGACCACGGACATAGTAGCAAGTTACTGACGAGGGCGTGCACTTGCGTGGTGTACTGCTCCTAAAAAATGCGCAACGAGTACCAAAGCGACTACGCCCTCTCGCTCACTTACACTGTGCACGTTTACACGGTGTAGTAGGGTGGCCTGACCGCGTTGATGTCAATCCCCCTGAGCCTCGCCGACGACTCGAGTTGGCCCCTCAGCGTGTTCTTCTCGCGCAGCCTCGCGAACTCCGCTCGCCGCCTGGCCTGCTCGGCGATCTCCGACAGCTCCACTTGCCTGCCGACGCCGGCGGCCTCGGACTCAGTCGCCGCCGTATGGAGGCCGTGCAGGGTGCGCTGCGTCGTTGCCCACTGCGCCTTGCGCTCCTCCCCGCCGTAGTTCTTCTTCGTCGTGAAGGCCGTCTACAATGTGTTGTTGAAACAATTAGCAGGAAAGCCATGGCGTCATGTTCTAATAATTTGATTATGCAGCAGCACAAAATAACATGAAAAATGAAACATACCTTGTTCTGCAGGAGATTGTTCCAGGCCTTGCCGCTTAACACGTAGCGGATGGCGAACTTGAACAGGTCGAGGGGGATGTAGGTGACAAGGCTGTAGAGCCAGATGACGCCCGCCCACCCCCATCCGATTCCTCTGATGCGGGCAAACCCAAAGTTCGCGTACACTGCAATGACAGTGGCAACCTGCAACCACAAGCAGCAGTTTAATTTCGAGTAGGCATGCTCCATCAGAATTCAGAAGTGAAAGGAGATAGTAGGGTGGCTTACGATCTGCGCGATGACGAACGCTAAGCACAGCAAGAAGCCGGGGCGCTCGGTGAAGGACCAGCTGCGCGACCGCGTCACGAAGATGAGGGCCTGGCTGATGATGCTCACTTGCAGGTAGAGTGCAGACATCATCTCCTCGTTGCTGTCGCGCAGAGACCTCACGTGGAAGGTGTTCTGCATTGTTGCCACAGGAGAGGAGAGAATGTTAAGTCCGGGCAGTGAATAATTGTGCTGTCTTTCATATGCTTAATTTGGATTAGTTGGAAGATAGAGAGGAAAAAAAAAATGCTTACAGAGAAGAAGTCGGTGCTTTTCATGGCCCAGAAAAACACTACACTCATTACAGCCATGTAGGCTCCATATACGACGCCCGTGGCAAATATCTCGTTCAGCTTCCAGCTATCAGGGTGCGGCGACGGTTTTACTCTGTCCTTTGCAATAGTCATGATAGTGCCTGAAATAATACAACATATTTCTTCAGAATAATAAGTATTGAATGCACAGAAATTAGTGAACTATGCAACCATTGTTGTATGCCTCTGAACTCTGAAGTTGAACTTCAAACTTACCATCGTTCAGAATGGCGATGACCAGAACCATGAACGGTGAGAAATCAAATTTCCATATCAGTGCAATCAGCATGAATCCAAGCTGCATGTTCACAGACCAAAGTACATAAGAATTTTAAACACAAAATAAGCCATGATCTCTAGATTTTTGCAAGGCCTAAGTAAAAATTACTTACCACAATACGAATTGTGATCGACACCGCATATATCTAGCCACGAAAAGAGAGAAGGAATTATGATCAGAACTGTAAGAGATTAGTTAATTTTGTCGCCATACGAATACTTACAGTATAATTTTTCATCCTCTGAAAGATGGCCCTGCTAGCGAGCACAGCACTAATGATGACACTGAGTCCTTCTTGAGTAAGGACAATGTCAGAGGCACTACGTGCTGCATCAGTGGCTCCCGCTACGGCAATTCCAATATCGGCTTTCTTCAAAGCAGGCGCATCGTTGACACCATCTCCAGTCATTCCACAAATATGCTTCATCTCCTGCAGCTTCTTAACAATTTCATACTTGTGCTCTGGGAAGACGCCAGCAAAGCCGTCAGCCTTCTCAATCAAGTCATCCACTGGAATCGAAGCCGTGGCTTCATCTTTGTTCTGTCCAAGCAAAGCCGATGATGGATACATGTTTGAGCCCATCCCTAGGCGTCTCCCGGTCTCCTTAGCAATGGCGAGTTGATCGCCTGCAAATGACATTATCAGAGCATGCATGTCATCCTAAACCTCTCGCCGCTAAATAAAAGATGTAGAAAGAGTAGGATTACACAATCAGATGCAGAATGTACCAGTGATCATCTTCACATTAACACCGAGGTTGAGCGCTTGTGTGATTGTTTGAGCACTGTCTGACCTTGGTGGGTCCAGGAGAGGAAGCAGACCCACAAATTCCCATGGCTCTCCGAGACTTTCTTTCCTCTTCTCCGGAACTTGCTGTAGAAAAGCAAGATATAACATTAGATTAGACACTAAGAAAAATAGATAACTAAGATAAAACATTATTAGATTAGACACAATAAAAGAAAAGAGATGACTAACAGAAGTAGAATAATTGATTACGCATTCTGAAAGTAAAATCATACCTGTCTTGCAACTGCAAGAGATCGAAGACCGCGCTCGGCATACTGGTCAATGACAGTGTGAACCTTGTTCTTGACATAATCTCCACAGTTGCAGAGAGCCAATATCTGCATGCCATAGAGTAAAAATAAACACAATGCAATCAGATTTTAGAGGATCAATGGTTTTTGAAATTAATAAAATATAAATAAATACATACCTGCTCGGGTGCACCCTTGCTGACACGGTGCCAGCTTCCATCAGCGAGGTCAATATAGGTGAGGGCTGTTCGCTTGTCGACGGGGTTGAAGGGGAAGAAGTGCACCTCCTCAATGCCATCCCTGGCCTCCTTTGGATCACTTAGCATGCCAACCATGGCGGCATCGATGGCGTCCTGGTTCTCCACCCTAGATGCTCTGGCAGCGAACAAGATAACATCGTCCTTTTCAACGTCCGCGACAAAGATCTCAATTTGGCTATGGTCAACGCTAAGCTTGTTGAGGGTGAGCGTGCCAGTCTTGTCACTGCAAAGCACATCCATGCCGGCCATCTCTTCAATGGCAGTCATGCGCTTGGTGATAGCGCCCTGCGTCGACAGCCTGTGGGAGCCGATTGCCATGGTGACGGAGAGCACAGTAGGCATGGCAATTGGGATGCCGCCGATCAGAAGCACGAGGAGGTTGTCGATGCCATCACGGTACCCGCGGTGCTGGACCGCGTACATGACGATGACCTCGATGAAGATGCCAATGAGGATGCTTCCTATGCAGAAGTTGCCGATGGCCTGGAGAACCTTCTGGAAGTGGCCGACCTGGTTGGTGCTGTCGACAAGGTGTGCCGCCCTCCCAAAGAAGGTGTGCACGCCGGTGGCGATGACAATTGCCTCGATCTCGCCCTGCTTGCACGTGGAACCTGAATAGATGCAGTCGCCGGGGTTCTTGGTGACGGGAAGACACTCGCCGGTGAGCGCCGACTGGTCAATCTTGAGTGCATCGCCCTCTAGCAAGCGAGCGTCAGCTGGGATGATGTCGCCAAGCTTGATGGAGATAATGTCACCCGGGACGAGGACCGCCGCGTCCTCCTCGCTCCACCGTCCATCACGCAACACCTTGGTCTTAGGCGCAAGGTTAGCCATGAGCGCCTCTGCAGCGTTCCCGGCATTGTTCTCCTCAATAAATGAGATGGTGGAGTTGATGATAAGGAGCGCCACGATGCCGATAAAGTCTTGCCAGTCCGGCGGCCTGCCGAAGCCGTTGGCTAACACAATGGCCCCCACAGCGGCTGCCTCCATCACCCACGACAACGGGTTGTTCATAAACATTAGGAACTTCAACACCTTGTTCTCCTGCGAACACAATGATGAACGTACAGCAATGTTATTTTGTTTGCTACGGAGTATCAAAGTATATTGCTAGGGAGTATCAAAGTACACGTATATTGCAGATTAATTAAGTAAGATTTTTTGGAACACATGGTTTAATCAGATTATGTGTCAATCAACCAATACACTAAACGAACAAGTACTGATCAGGTTTATGACAAAATTTTGGTAGGCTATTTTGACTTCTTTTTTCCTAGAGGTATTGTAAAGATAAAGATCTGGCTTCGTCAGACACATGAAGTTTTTTTTTTTTTTTTTGACTTATGAACATCTAACCACCACACTAGCTAATCCATATAACAACAACATAGTGGACACCATTGGATCCATGGTGTTGCAACCAACAATATTATTAATTTCAGTTGAATATATACTAATAATGTCCTTTAGTACTTACGTTTTTTTTGAACTATTAGTATTTCTCTTGATTTTAAGATCGCGAGACAATAACAGAAGGTAAAATATGAGAAAATAATATAGGATCGATAATGACCTTTCTTTCTTCCAGTTTATTGGGACCGAACACGGCGGCCCGTCTCTGGGCTTCATCGGAGCTGAGGCCTTGCTTGCTGCATTCGAGGACGGTAAACACTTCGCCCATAGGGATGTGCTCCTGCGAAAGTAATAGATCGATGTGTATATGTGTTGGATTAAAGCTGAGAACAGATCAAATCAAATTGATAACAAATAGGAGTGCGAAATCATGATCTAACCAGATCCACTGTCTCAGTCTTGATCTGGTCAAGACTGTCCTCCTTGAGGGCCGCCATAGTGGTGCACTAAACCCTCCCGGGGACGTCTAAGCCCTTGCTGTCACCTCTTGCCGTCTCGTTCCTCGCGGTTCCTCCCTCTTGCCGTCGTCTACAGCCCTTTCGGTGGTGTCGACTAGAGAAAAAGACTGCAGAGATACGTGTGTCGACCAAAGAGAAAGAAACGAGATCCAGTCTTGAGTTTATATAAGGGTCCGCACGCCGAGTCCGCGTTTGTTACGGCGGCTTACGGGACGGGGATGGAGTTGGAGTAGGACGAGGAGTAATCATCGTCGTTATCGTTATCAGATTGATTTTTTTTTAGCAAAAATATATCACATAATAATCAGATTGGAAGTCGGGAATTTCTCCGTGCCCCAAAGGCCCAATTAAGATATCTGGACCGCACACAGATAGCTCCAGCCCACCGCAGCCCACGCCCAGCCCATCGACCGTGCTCGGCAAAAGGAAACGGGGGGCCTAAGCAAAAAGCTGAGCGCTCCAAGGAAACCCTTGCCGCCACATCCGGACGACCCACCCACCGCCTGCGCGTAGAACCCGCGTCCGCCGTCCGCGTCCCCCATCAACGGCCAAGATCCTCTCCTCGGACCACCGGACGAGATCGGGTCGCCTCCCGCCAGTTCCCAACCCACCACGCGGCCGGCCGCCGAAGCAGACCTAACTTACCTCTCGCGCCAGCCATATATTCCTCGTCTTTTTCGTCCACGCCTTGGTTCCTCGCTCATCATCAATCAAGACACCAACAACCCAAATCGAATTCGTCTCCTCGGCATCTTCTTCTTCCTCCTCCTCCCAGTCGCCGCCGCCTGCTCCTGAGGGCAACGAGGAAGCGCCCCGCGGATCCCCCAACGCCCCGCCGCGCGCACACGTGAAGACGACGAGCCCCTCGTGAATGGTGGGAGCCCGCGCGACGTCGCCCGCCTCGCAGCCGCAGCCGGAGAAGGCCTCCTTCCGCGGCTTCGGTTGCTGCATGCAGGGCTGGTACCACCGCTGCATCGGCCTCGACCCCTGAAGCCCCCTCGCCGCTCCCTTGCTTCCCCGCGCCTGCCGCCGCTCACCGCCACCGCTTCTCTGATTTGACTCGGTTGATTCCGCCGATCCCCACTCCCGTCCTGGATCTGTTGCTCGAGAGCTCGGCGGCGCGCGAGATTCGTCCCCTCTTCTTCTCCGAGGAAGCGACTCGCTGAGCGCTGCTGCTGGTGGTCATGGCCGTCGCGGCGCCGTCCACGCTGCCCATGAAGCTCTGGAGGGCGGAGCCCCGCGGCAAGGCCGCCGCCGCGGGGCCCGGCGACCCCGTGCGCATCCTGGTCACGGTCACCGTGCTCGGGAGCGCCGGCCCGCTGCGCTTCATCGTGCTCGAGGGCGACACGGTCGCCGCGCTCATCCGCGCCGCGCTGCGCTGCTACGCGCGCGAGGGACGCATCCCGCTACTCGGCTCCGACCCCGCTGGCTTCGTCCTCTCCACCGCCAACGGCGGATCCGGCGGTACGTAACGGCACACCTCTTTGGTCGGAATTTGGATCTGCTCTGCTTGCTTCTCGGCTCTCTTGACTGACGCGTGATTCGATTCGATCCCATCTGTTTGTGACATGCCTTGTCCGTGCAGCGCTCAAAGAAGACGACAAGATCACCTTCAACGGGTGCCGGAGCTTCCTGCTCTGGCAGAAGACCTCGGTCCAGGGCGCCGCCAACGACGCCGGACACAAGGCTCTGACGACGGCGACCCCGAGCCCCGCCAGCAAGGGCAGCGGTGGCTTCAAGGCTACTCCGAGCCCTGGCAGGAAGGGCAGCGGCGGCTGGAAGGCTGGCCTGAACAAGTTCCTCCTCAGCTTCAGCATCAAGGTGTGATCCATTCATCGACGAGAGAAGGAGTGTCCTTGGGGTCGTCATCGCACCACAATAAAATTGCATTGGTTGATTCTTCGATTGGCAAAGTGTAATTCGTCGTGAGTTTCAGACTTCGAGTCGACTCGTTTGCTTTGTTATTCAGCTGCTCTGTTACCAAATTATCAGGTTCATTTTAACTCGTCTTTTTTTTTAAGGCATCACTTGAGGAGTGAGAGTCCCATCTAAATAATTTTTTATTGATACCGGTCAAGTCGGGGGATGGAGGGTGCCAAACACCTAATACATGATTGACCCTGTCATAGAAGCACAGAAGTGTCATAGAAGTACAGGAGTGGGAGAGAAGAAAATTATAACACTTAGCACAACAATGATGACGATAACACCATCACCAAAACAACACTTGAACAAACTCAAGGATAAGCTTGGACCCTTGCCGAAAGACGCTAGTAGACGTTGATTTGCGCTTTCATCGAACAACATACTCGCTTTTTTCACCATGGCCATTGCGCCCTCCACCACTCTTCGTAGCTACGTCGATCCACTGTCGCCCTCCATCTAAGGACCACTCCATGCAGCAGGATGGGGACTAAGAGTGGAGACGAACACGCAAGCCCCGGATCATCGGACACGACGACCTTTCTTTGAGCTGATGATGACATCCTCTAGCACATCCGGGCCCACGTACCATCATCCAACCCCATCCACGGGGAGGAACCCTTGGAGGGGAATGAAAGCAGCGGTGGAAACACCACCCGACATTTGATCTTCTGACACCACCAAGAAGAACGTCGACGAAGCAGAGACGCCAGAGAAGGACACTCGTCGAGCGTCAGCAACACCCAACAACCAGGGCCAAAACTCAACCAAGAGGGACCAACAACAAGATGGGGAGAGCAAACACAAAGAGCTCGAGGCCGCGGCGAGAGCTGGTATCTATCCCTCCACGGTGGCGCCCTCAAGAGGGTCATGACGTCATAGACGCCGCCGCCACCGACTAGAAGACTAGAGGTAGGTTTTCACCGGGAGGAGCAACAAACTACAATCACAGGGGGAGCCAGACATCGACGCCTCCAAGGAGGTAAACGGCGCCATAGGGCGTCGCCGTCGATCGCACGATAGTGCATGGCTTTCGCCGAAGCCCCCAATCCCATGGATTATAGCCCGTTGACACAGAAACCAGACACGCATTATTCGAAGCTACAGGGACGTCGACCACACTTTCTCCAGGGCAAAACCATACCTCGTCGACACAGCCCCACCGTCTGAGCCCTCGACAGCTCGCACAGTGCAGTGGTGTTGACACCATTTTTTGACACGTGCCAATATAAGCCGAAAACTGTGCTGATCGGCAAGGGAGTGGTTATTCTCCAGTATTGCTTCTGAGTTGCCGATAGATGATTGCCGATAAAAGACATGTTGATCTCGTACGTTGCCGATGAAGCCAGAAGGCTGTTGCCGATGGAGAGAGAGGCATGGTTGCCGATGGAAAGCAGAGCTGAAGGACATGGAAAGCAGATCTGAGTCATTATCGATGGGTTTTGCCGATGGAATCTACAGAGATGAGGAGCGTGCCGATAAGAGGTTTCATCGTAAAGCAATGGATAAGGAAACTGGCAATATTTATGCCATTATTTTAATAGTTTATTTTTGAGTCTGACCTTGGTACGAGTCGTTATTTTTTATTCCTTAGAGATAAGACTTGTTTAGGTAATACTTTGTCGTGTCTGTTTAGGACTCATAGTACCAGGGTATAAATATGTACCAAGAGACAATGTAAAAGATACACAATCAAATACAACAAATCTATTACTTTTATCTACTTTTCAAGCAATCTACTTTTCGACGACTTCGTCACCAGTACCTTTTCATTTTCAACGAGTTCTTTCAAGAATCGGCGGGCTGCATCAACTTGATCTCCGGCGACCTTGCAGGTTCCACGTCTACCGAGCACGATTCAGGCTTTGACGTCCGGGTGTATCGCTGTCGTCTCGTCTGATCTGTTCAACAGTTATCGAATATCATCTGAGCTTTGACGTCCGGGCGTATCGCTGTCGTCTCGTTCGAATCTTATTCAAATTTATCATCCTTGTCGATTAACAGGTCAAATCGACTGGCACGCTTTGATATCGAACCAGGGTATTAGCCCGGTGTGTTTGCAGATCCAACGCCTTTTTGCATCAACAAGTGGGGATGACTTGGTTGCCGGCACTGGCGTTTTCCCCTGTCACCACAGTGTCCAGCAGTAGTGGGAGCTGTCCACCGTGGGTCCGCCGGATCTGGTTAGTGGAGCAGGAGCCAAGGGGCACCCCTGGCGTTCGCTAGAAGGGGCCTGCCGCCGTCGCGCCCGGACCTCAGACCGCCGAAAGCACCTCCACGAGGCGGCACGACGAGCAGGCAAGCAGGTCCTCAGTGGTAGCGTTGGCCATGACCGTTGCCCTAGGAGCCCGCCAGCTCCAGCGCCGGCCCCAAGGCTGCAGCATCTACCTCCTCGGGGGGGGGGCGCCATCCGGCAGGACCTCCGGCCACCATGTGGCGCACCATGAAGGCCGCGCACGCGGCTGGATTAGGGTCGACACCGGGTGGAGCAGGCGAGACCATGGACGCCCGGCCATCTGCGCCCGTCGGCCTGGCGCATAGCTGCACGCCGGATCCAGGGTGGGGGCAGCCAGATCCGGGTACAGAGGCCACGAATCTGGCGTCCCCCGGCCATGGCCGACCATCACTGCTTGCGGACCTCTAGAGCTCGAACTAGGAATATGAACGGGGAAATGGAGGGAACGAGAGGGAGAGGTGCCGGAACTACTGCGGGGGGACCTTTTTGGGCTTCGCAGCGGACCGCCGCCACCGCTAGCCGGAGCAGCGGCGGCGACGGCCGGAGATGGCGGGGGTGGCGGGGCGAGTCGCCCCTGCTGGACGACGCGGAGGGGGGGGGGGCATTTCAACTCTTGTCTTCATTTGATTTGCATCAATATAATGAATTTGTTCGTGCTGTCCCAGTTACTTCGTCGATCAATTGTCTGAACTGTCCAAATCAATTTGTTCGTGCTGTCCAGTTACATCGTCGGTCAACTGTCTGAACTGTATAATTACATGCGTGCTGTCCAGTTACATCGAGGATCATTTGTCTGAACTGTCCAAATACATCGTGAGCTTGGCACAGCTTGCTTTAGTGGAGTCGTTATACAAAGAACCTGCTGTTACTTAGCTGATACTAAATTGTTTATGAATCTGAATTTAAGCTAGGCCATGGCTTTTAGTAGGACTAATGAATGCGCTGCTAACACGATGAGGAGGGTAGCTGCAACAAACGAGTTCTCAAAGGTATCTCGAATTCCAGGAAAACTCAAAAACAGAAGGCAGTAAACATCACCAACACAATCGCAAGGCGCAACACCTCCCAGTTTGATCAGCGGAACCAGTTCCCACTGTTCTTCCAAGCCTGGGCAGAGCACTACACAGAAATAACATCCAGCTCGCAGTTGCCCCAATCCTCCCCGGCCCCTTCCCCGGCCACCCCGCCCGAGCTCCCATGGGCGCAGGTCCCCGTCGGCGAGCTGCTGCCATTTTTCTTCAAAAAGTCCATTTTTATCTCCACTACTATATAACGCAAGATAGGGGCTCCTGCCATTTTTCTTCACAACGTCCAAGAAAATATTACATATACCTGAGCTCTCAAGTTGTTTGTTATTTCAAGTTTGAAATTAGGTTTTGTCACCACTGAAACTGTTGCTAGGAGAGCTGAAATCTGTGAATTGGATTTATGATTTGGAATAGGGATTATATATGGATTCAGTACCAGACTGAGGATATGTGTGCAAGACTAACATATCAGTAATGTCACAGTGGTTTTTTATCTTATTGGAACAGAATTTGCTATAGACTGTAATAATTAGGAATAAACACTTACTGAAGGTGGTAATATATGCATGTTACCGAAAATAGCATTCTTAAAATTTCAGAAAAGGTTCTAGATGAATGAGAAGAAGCCCGCTAACATAGAAATATGAAATATATTTACCCTATATTAATCAATAAGCTGCAGATCCTGGCTATTTTGGGGGTGTATCAGACTGCTCCACAAAGAGTTTGTGGAGCACTGCTTTCACAACTTCGCCCTTTTTGTCGTACAAAATGTATGAAGCTAAACCGTATTTGGCTAAAAAAACGTGGAGCGAAACTTAAAAATGACGGAGGGGAGGAGTCCCAAACGTCCTCTTTTTCTTTCCAAAAGAACAAAAGTAAACTATAGATGTTCCTATGATTTTTCTCACCTTACCTTTTTTACTGTAGATCCATAGCAGAACAATAAGCCAGTGTGCAATATAGTATACTTCTTTTTAAATGACTTAGGATGGTCTAAGTTAGAACAACTGAAAATGGGTAAGTATGATCATCTGTGATCTATAAACATGCATTTTCCTCCTCTGTGTTGGTAAGCTAGACGATACCATAAAAGATATCGATCCATGTTATGTTTTGAGTAAAATGCACCGGTGATACCTAAACTATCGGCGTTATCTCATTTAGGTACTTAAACTTTCAAAACAACTATCCAGATACCTGATCTATTGCCGGCACGCACCAAAGATCTAAAACCTACCACGTTAGTGGTAATTTTTTAAAAAACACGCCTATTCCTTTTCTCTTTCTCGCAAAGCAGTCCTTACTCTTCTAACGCTGCTCTCTCTCCTCTAACTCCCGCCAAGCCGACGACAGAGCTCGCAAGCGCCGGCGAGGCCGCATCGAGGCCACCTGCGCGCGTGCCCGGCGAGGCCGCCCGCGCGCGTGCCCGGCGATGCCGCGGCGGAGCACCAACGCGCGTGCCCGCCCAGCGAGGCCGTGGCCAGGCCACCCGCGCGCGTGTCCGGCAAGGCCGCGGCGAGGACATCCACCCGTGTGCCCGCCCGACCACGGCGGTGTCCGGCGTGGCTGCCCGCGTGCGTGCCTGGCGAGGCCGCGGCGGAGCGCCTGCACGTGTGCCCGCCTGGCCGCGGCGGAACGCCCGCGCACGTGGCCGCTCGGCCGCGGCGGAACGCTGTGACATGGTAGGGCGGCGGGAGAGCGCGTGCGTAGCAGCGCGGCAGAGCTCGTGGCCGCTCCCGGCCCGCGTGTGCGGAGGTGCGGCGGCGATGCTCTCTGCCCGCGTGCGAAGCTCATGCCAGGCGAAGCAGGGCTACGGAGCTCACGCCGCATCGCGTCCACGCACCTCCAGGCCGAGCAGGCCGCCTCTGGCTCCGTCGGGTCCACACACCTCCAGGACGAAGACACCGCGGAGGCTCCGGCGACGAGCCGCGCGGCCGAGCACGTCACAATGGGCAGTGTCACACTCCACTTTTAAGGATAAAAGTAGAATGCATAAATAGCCTTATATGCGCCCCAGGAACAGTCGCACATATAGGATGACAAATTACAAAGAGTATCATCACCCTGTTTATTACATAGCGAACCAATATTTATTACAGAGTATTGCGCATAAATAATAAATAACTAAGATATCTTTATTGCAGAAGCTCCACACAGGGACACGTCAACTGGTGAACACCAAGCCTAGTACTCATCATGATAGCTCTCATTCCAACCTTCATCTGTTACCCATCCGGGATTTTCCAAAATTAAAAGTAGAGCAAGCGTAAGTACACAACCGTACTCAACAAGCATAACATGGGTTAATGAGGCTCAAATAAGCTGACACGGTTTGACTGCATTTAGCTTTTATAACTTAATCATATTGAAGCATAGCATCAAGTAGTGATTATTCCCGTATTCTCATGATCAACATAACATTAACCAGTGTGTAGCAATAACGACATTAAGATGAACACATTAACAATTTGAGAACCATTATCTTTTGTAAATGTGTCAAGGCCGCCCTAACCAAAGGGCACGGATAATATATTAATTTAAACTCTGATCAGAGGTGTACACTTTCACTGTGAGTCATGTTTGGCAACTGAGTGGACTTATAACTTCCAAACCACCACAAAACATATAAAACCTCCTATAGGTTCTTCTAAACAATCAGAGATACGGAAATACGTTGTGTATAGAAACCCCCCTTCTAATATGGCACAATCCTTCCCGGCTATACTCATAAGGACAGAGGCAGTCCTATACCCCAACTTTCAGACCACTAACCAGCTAGAAAAGGGCCTACAAGTGACTAGAGCCAGAGCCATATAGCCCTCACAGCTGTACAGATTCTCCATAATAAATCACTTACAGACAAGAGTCCATGTTTGTTAAAAGTCATCATTTTCGTTGATAGCATAACACACATCAAGTTATAAGATCACAACCATTAAAGCACTAGCATCATAACTACCTAATGCAACCCAAAAGGTTCAAGGAATCAGGATATCAAAGCTAGTTATAATCTCTAGGTCATCAAACGGACACATGCATATGAATTGTTATTTATAGTGAATAGGTAACAAGGATGATCCATGCTATACTTGCCTTGATTCACAAAGTCCTGCTGATCCTGCTGATCCTCAAAGTAGCATTTCTTAACAAAAACCTCACCGTCTGAACTCGACATTAACAATCAACACCAGACAATCCAATCGAGCATACATACACGAAGCAAACAAAGAGTTATTAGAGGAATAGTACATCAATGTCATCAAAACAGAATAAAAAGTTTATAAAACTCTTCTACACATTGCTACGATCACACAGACGTCAAGTTCATCGAAAACGGAGTTATAACGGCGAAGATATGAATTTTCAAAGATTTCCTGTAGATAAATAAATATGTTAAATATAGACTAAAAATATAGTTTCCAAAATACTTCAAAAGTAGCACCACCGCGTAGATTATGAAATTATGAATCTAACGAAATTTGAACGGACCAAATCGGAGTTAAAACGTGAAAGATATAAGCCTTTGAACATAATGGCAAAACAGTAAATAAATAAAAGCGTATTCTGAAACTGAAAAGAAAAATACGTTTTTCAGTGAAGAAAACGTATTCTGGAACCTGTTACAAGGGAAATACGCTTTCTAGTGGACAAAGCGTATTATGGATCTGTTAAACAGAAGTTACGTTTTCCAGTAGAGAAAACGTATCCTGTCGAGGCCGCCAAGGGCTCTTAACAGATTCGGCCAAAGGGCAGGGGGTATTTGCAACTTTGACAAACGAAGGGCTACGGGGCAATTAGATCCGTCCGATTCAAAACCGACGGTGCAGATCGGTCGAGGCGAGCGGCCTCACCGCGGACGACGGCCGACACGGCGGCGGACATGGCCGGCGACGAGAAAAGTTCACCGGCGTTCACAGAGACCGCGATTTCGGCCACCATTAGCAACGAGACCGGTACCATTCGAACGGGGAGCTCACGCCGTGCTCACCTGTGGAGAAGATGGAGACCGAGAGGTGACGGGATCGGCGAGGAGCTCGACGCGGCGGACGGCGGCGGTCTGCACACGGTGGTGGCTCGGGTTAGATGAACTTGAACCAAATTGAAGGCACACACGTGCTCAGAAGATCAAGACGGAGCTTGCCAGCTAGTTGATGATGAAGATGAACCGACAGTTGTAGCGAATTTTGAGCTTTCGCGGCCGGCGGCAAAGGCGGCTAGGGTTCCGCGTGGCGGCTTTGACTCGAGACGAAGCAAAGGCGGCGGATAGGGTTCGGGGCGCGATTACGGCCGTGGATGAACTCTTTATATAGTCCGAGGACGGAGATACGACCGGCGTGGACGTCGGGTCGGGGTCAGGCTCGTGCTCGTGGCCGAGTCGGTCTCGAGTCGGAGGAGGAATAGCGATGCGGGGTCCACCTGTCAGCGACCGAGTGAAGCGGCGAAGCACGGGCGCGCGCGGACGGCGTCTTGATGGACCTCGGCCTGTCGGCCCATGAAGGAGAGGGCGACGCACAGCGCTGCTGCGGCTGGGCCAGAAGGCAAAGCGGGCCAGCGCGGAGGGAGAGCGGAGCAGCGGGCCGAGCGAGGAGGCAGAGCAGGCCGGTCGGGCCGTTCGGGCCAAAAGCCAGGAAGAGAAAAGAGAGGGAAAATAAATGATTTTTCTTTTATTTGAAACCTTTCCAAATGCAAATTCAAATATATTTTGAATTCCACTTCAAATTCAAATACCACATAAGTAAATATGCACCAGCATAAATGCTCAAACATGTTTCTACCATGATTCAGCCTCATTTTCATAAAAATATTTATTTTGCCTAATTATTTAATCACCATAAATTCATTTTGCCATTTTTTTGAAAACTTGAAAATTTAGGGTGTTACAATTCTACCCCCCTTAAGAGAATCTCATCCTTGAGATTGGATGTTGCTTACTCAAACAACTGCGGATAAGCTGCCTTTAATGCATCCTCTGTTTCCCAAGTTGCCTTAGCCTCAGAGTAACGATTCCACTGCACCTTGCACATCTTGATAACCCGGCTTCGGATAACCTTTTCTGCTGTATCCAAGATCCTTACTGGAAACTCATCATATGTGAGATCATCCTTAACAGTAAGTTCCTCCAAAGATAAGTGTTCCTTCTCAGGTACACACAAACACTTCTTAAGTTGCGACACATGGTGCACATCATGCACACCAGCTAAACTTTGTGGCAATTCCAACTGATAAGCCACTTCACCATGTCTCTTTAAAACTTTGAAAGGACCAACATACCTTGGTGCTAGTTTCCCTTTCTGGTTAAACCGCTTCACACTTCTCATAGGAGACACCTTCAAGTACACATAATCACCTTCTTTGAATATCAATTTCCTTCTCCGGGTATCTTTATAACTCTTCTGACGAGATTGTGCTATCCTCAGATTCTCCCTAATAACTCATACCTGTTCTTCTGCGGTTCTCAGAACATCTATTCCAAACAATTGACTTTCCCCAGTGTGGTTCCAAAACAATGGCGTCCTGCACTTACGCCCATACAAAGCTTCAAATGGTGCCATCTTGAGACTCTATTGATAACTGTTGTTGTATGAGAACTCTGCATAACACAAATTCTTATTCCAACTGGTACCATACTGTAATACACAAGCTCTCAGCATGTCCTTCAAAATCTGATTAATCCTCTCAGTTTGTCCATCAGTTTATGGGTGATATGCTGTACTAAAGTTCAACTTTGTTCCCAACGAACTATGCACTGCTTCTCAAAAATGAGATGTGAATTGAGCACCTCTATCAGACATGATCTTCTTTGGAACACCATGCAAACACACGATCCTTTCCAAGTACAGTGTAGCCAACTGAGGTCCTGTATAGGTGGTCTTCACAGGCAAAAAGTGAGCGACCTTAGTCAGTCGATCAATTATTACCCAGATGGAATCATAACCACTCTTAGTTCGAGGTAAACCTGTTATAAAGTCCATACCGACCTCTTCCCACTTCCATTCAGGTATCTTCATTGGTTGCAATAAACCAGCTGGTCTTTGATGTTCTGCTTTCACCCGTTGACAAGTATCACATAAAGCAACATACTCTGCTACATCCCTCTTCAAACCAATCCACCAGTACTTTTCCTTGAGATCCATATACATCTTAGTACTTCCAGGATGGATAGAATAAGCCGACTCATGTGCCTCACGTAGAATTGTCTGACGAAGAGCTTTGACCTCCGGAACACATATCATGTTTCCATACCACAAGGTACCTTCTTCATCAAGGCGAAAACTGGGTGTTTTCCCTTCTGCTAACTTCTTCACTATATACTTTAGATCCTCGTCTTCCAACTGACCCTTGCGAATCTCTTCCTCTAAGGTTAGTATCACCTCTATTTCCATAGCATTAGTAACAAGGGTGAGGTTCAAATGAGCAAACTCTGCACACAACTCATCAGCTTCAGGTGTCATCCAAAGCTCATTAACATGCTTCTTACGACGTTGTCTCATGTTCAAGTCAGACTGGGTAAATATGTACTTTAAACTCTTGTGATCCGTGAAAATATCCGTCTTGTGCCCAATCAGATAGTGTCACCAAATCTTCAAAGCATGCACCACAGCTGTTAGTTCTAGATCATGAGTAGGATAATTAAGCTCATGTTTCCTTAATTGCCTTAAAGCATAAGCAACAACTCTACCTTCTTGCATAAGAACACACCCCAATCCCAAACGAGATGCATCACAGTAGATAGAGAACTTCTTGCTTAGATCTGGCAATACCAATACTGGAGCTGTTGTCAATCTCTTCTTGAATTCTTTAAAACTAACTTGACACTTGTCGGACCACACAAACTTGGCATTCTTCTCTAGTAATGTTGTCAATGGCTTAGCAATCTTCGAGAATCCTTCAATGAATCTCCTATAATAACCAGCCAACCCAAGAAAACTATGAATCTCGCTAACATCTGTAGGCGGCTTCTAATCCAACACATCCTTCACCTTGCTTGGATCAACTGCTATCCCACCATTAGAAATAACATGGCCAAGAGAAGAGACTTCCTCTAACCAGAATTCACACTTGCTCTTCTTAGCATAAAGTTTGTGCTCTCTAAGCTTCTGTAAGACTAACCTCAAATGTTATGCATGTTCTTCCTTGTTCTTTGATAATACCAAGATATCATCAATGAAAACCACAACAAACTTATCCAGGTACTCCATAAACACCTTGTTCATCAGGTACATGAAGTAGGCAGGTGCATTGGTCAACCCAAAAGACATAACTGTATACTCATACAACCCATACCTGGTAGTGAATGCCGTCTTCGGTATATCTGAATTTTGAATCTTCAACTGATGATAACCAGAGCGCAAATCAATCTTGGAGAACACACAGGCACCTCTCAACTGATCAAACAAGTCATCAATCCTGGGTAAAGGGTACTTTTTCTTGATGGTAACCTCATTGAGATAATGATAATCAACGCACATTCGTTGAGTTCCATCTTTCTTATCAACAAAAATCACAGGAGAACCCCAAGGTGATGCACTAAGACGAATGAAACCTTTTTCTTCTAATTCCTTTAACTATTTCTTAAGTTCTTCTAATTCATTAACCCCCATTCTATATGGACACTTAGCTATGGGTGCAGTGCCAGGTAATAACTCAATAATAAATTCAATGTCGCGGTCAGGTGGCATACCTGGCAATTCATCGGGGAACACATCCGGGAATTCCTCCATCACCTGGTTCTGAGGATCTGCATTATCATCAAGCTGGTTCAGGATAGCTGTAGGTGGCGCTTGCATTCTGACATCAACACTGATTCTATCTCCTTTTGGTGTAGTCAGATCCACAACCCTCTCTTTACACTTTATCACAGCTTGGTGAGCTTCCATCCAATCTAATCCTAGAATTAAATTAATA
The DNA here is from genome assembly GCA_023333625.1 of Bothriochloa decipiens. Lineage (NCBI taxonomy): Eukaryota > Viridiplantae > Streptophyta > Magnoliopsida > Poales > Poaceae > Bothriochloa > Bothriochloa decipiens. The sequence continues at coordinate 3,626,766 of CM041629.1, forward strand.
CCAGATGCATTCAACACTACAGGATTTGCTGAAAAGTCTACCCCCTTAAGAGTAGTTTAGCTAAGGGGCAGTAGCAAGAAGCTGGTATAGCACCTCCCGGCGAATTTACTACCATTAGGTTCTTCATGGCTACAACTGGTATGCTATAATTTCTAACAAATGCTTGCGAGACAAAGGAATGCGAAGCTCCAGAATCAAAAAGTACAGTAGCAGAGATAGAGTTGATGTTGAACATACCCAGCATAACTTCTGATGCTTCCTGAGCCGTCTCAGTGGACACATGATTCACCCTTCCATGATTGTCATAGGACTTCTGATTACCATTCTGATGCTGAGGTGTGTGTTGGTTTGATTTCTAGGGGCAGCGATTAGCATAGTGCCCAGGCTCACCACAATGATAACACAACTGAGGAGTATTGGGACTACCCTTAAGAGGCGTGTTGTTGGGCGCAGTAAGACGCGGAGTTTGATTTCCAGATTGCTGCGACGGCCGTTGATTCCCTTGCTGCTGGTAATTCCCATTCTTGCGCTAAGCATGCTGACCCTGATATCTCTGGCTGACTGGTCCCTAGAACCTCTGCTGGAAGCCTTGATGAAAGTTAGAGTAGAAACGAGAATTGTTTCCAAAGCCCTGTCCATTCATCTTCCTCTTCTTGTCCTGTGCCAGGTGTTCATTATCCAGCACAATAGCACTATTCACCAATTCTTCAAAGGTGTCGTACTTGTTGCCCTTCAGTTGCAACCTGAGCTCATAGTATATGCCGTTCAGGAAATGACGCCGCTTATCAACGTCCCTTATAACTTCATGGGGAGCGTAGCGAGCCAACTCAAACTTAGCATGATACTCACTCATAGTCATAGAGCCCATCATGAGATTCCTGAACTCCTCTGCCTTCTGTTCCTTTAACCCTTTAGGAACGTGGCGAGCCAAGAAATCCTCTTTGAACCACTCCCAGGTAATAGCAGGAGCATTGTTAGGACGTGCAGCTTGGTATGACTCCCACCAGGTCTGAGCAGCTCTCTGGAGTTGCCCCGAAGCATACAACACTTTCTCAGCATCATTGCACTGTGCAAGATTCAACTGCTTCTCCACAGCACGCAACCAATCTTCAGCATCCATAGGATTAGTAGTATGAGTAAATACAAGGGGATATCCTTGCATAAAGTTCCCGCGTTTATCCCTTAGTGGTTGAGCATGTGGTAACCCTCCAGCTTGCATGGTCTGCATAAACTGGGTCATAGTCCGCATCAGCTGCATTTGTGCCTCTCTCATTTCCTCATTGGTAACATGTCTAGCACCACGGCCTCTAGCATGGTTACCTCCTCCACCCCAAGCAGCCATCTGTATTCCAACTAAAAATCAAAGCTTAGAGAGATTCAGGATACAAATCACTTATATAACAATAAGGATTGCAAAACTAAAAATTTCTAGGCGAGCTTCAATTTCAGCAGTACAGAGAAATAGTCATAACTTGAGATCCGGATGTAGAAAAGGGACGTTCTATACATTGTTAGAAAGTTTAGGAAATTCTCTATAACTTCTGTTCAGACCATATTACCAGATTCTATCATCTAAGCCGTCGAATTAATCAAACAACAGAAACTGTTTAGAAATTCCAGACAGCAGTGAACATCAGATTGCGACAGGCATAACTTCCAACTCAGAACTGATATCGACATGATTCTTATGGGAATTGTTAGATAAAGAAGTATAATTTCACCCAGAAAAATCTCATACTCATTGGATAAACCAATTTCGAGATATAACCAAAATATTACAGGTTGCTCAGAAAACAGCAAAGATAGAGACAGGATAAACCAACCCAAACTAAATTTATTCAAACTTTAACCTTAATATCCTTAACTAAGGAACTTGCAGACATGCCCACAAAGCTCCAGCATTCACACAAAAATTCAAATCATCCATATTACATAATTATAAATTATCAAGCACTCAAGGTTCACACATACTAGAATGACACGACCAACTTGACTCATGATACTAATAACGTGCCTATTACATAAGGGTTTTCAAGCTAAGGTCGAAGCTCATGGTCCAGCCGTCCATAGATCTTTGGTTGTACAGTCATGGTTCTGAGCCTATCAATTTCTTCTTGTTTCTCCTTAAGCTTCTGCTCCAGCTGTTCCACCGTGCTTACCATACGCTGATGCTTGAGCATCATGTCACATGCAAAGTGTGCCAATTTCCGTGACTCAGGTGGCAAATCTTGAGGATTCATCATACCCCATCCATCCTCCATTCTGTAGTCAGTGTAGCAAAGCTCATCATCTCGCATATTCCCAAAGCGATGGCCACGGAGAGCAATCCAGGCTGTAAAAGTAGCACCCTCAATGCCATCCTCTTGAGTTGGGCTAGGACCAAGATGCTCATAAATCATCTCTATGTTGTAAGAGTTCTGCATCCCTCCTGGGGAACATATAGCCACATTTGTCTCCCAGTAAGTACCTTCCAACGGATAGATATGTTAGAAACAAGTGTACTGCACAGCCGGGTCTCAATCAGCATAATAGTAATGAAGAAGCTTCATGAGTCGTATATGTGATCTGGTGTGGCACTTCGGTACGCGAGAGATCTTCATAGTCCATCCCATAGGAGCATGCAGTCCACCTCCTCCAGCAGAACCACCAGCAGACGGTGGAGGGGATTGACCACCATCTTGAGCTACTTCCTCCTCTTCTTCTTCAGAAGCCTCCATTGGTTCTTCTTCTTCATCTTGAGGTGTTGTAGGCACCGGGGTTGGTGATGGCGGAACAGCTTCCCTAGACTCCAGGTGGTTGAACAGATCATAATACACAGCAGCAGTCATGCGGCAGGTATAAGGAGGCATCTATAAGATTTAGATATATGTTAGAGTAGAGTCAAGATTTTCACAATAAAGTATAAGAGCATAAAAATTGAGTAAACATCAAGGTTAAAGTTAAGAAGTATGAAACTAGTGAAGCAAAGGAGACTAAGAACGACCATTCTATCTAGGCTTGCGTCCTACAGTCAACACGGCTCTGATACTAACTTGTCACACCACTTTTAAGGATAAAAGTAGAATGCATAAATAGCCTTATATGCGCCCCAGGAACAGTCGCACATATAGGATGATAAATTATAAAGAGTATCATCACCCTGTTTATTACATAGCGAACCAATATTTATTACAGAGTATTGCGCATAAACAATAAATAACTAAGATATCTTTATTACGGAAGCTCCACATAGAGACACGTCAACTGGTGAACACCAAGCCTAGTACTTATCACGATAGCTCTCATTCCAACCTTCATCTGTTACCCATCCGAAATTTTCCAAAATTGAAAGTAAAGCAAGCGTAAGTACACAACCGTACTCAACAAGCATAACATGGGTTAATGAGACTCAAATAAGCTAACACGGTTTGACTGCATTTAGCTTTTATAACTTAATCATATTGAAGCATAGCATCAAGGTAGTGATTATTCATATATTCTCATGATCAACATAACATTAACGAGTGTGTAGCAATAACGATATTAAGATGAACACATTAACAATTTGAGAACCATTATCTTTTGTAAATGTGTCAAGGCCGCTCTAACCGAAGGGCATGGATAATATATTGATTTAAACTCTGATCAGAGGTGTACACTTTCACTGTGAGTCATGTTTTACAACTGAGTGGACTTATAACTTCCAAACCACCACAAAACATATAAAGCCTCCTATAGGTTCTCCTAACCAATCAGAGATACAGAAATACGTTATGTGTAGAAACCCTCTTCCAATATGGCACAATCCTTCCTGGCTATACTCATAAGGACAGGACAGAGACAGTTCTATACCCCAACTTCTAGACCACTAACAGCTAGAAAAGGGCCTACAATTGACTAGAGCCAGAGCCATATAGCCCTCACAGCTGTACGGATTCTCCATGATAAATCACTTACAGACAAGAGTCCATGTTTGTTAAAAGTCATTGTTTTCGTTGATAGCATAACACACATCAAGTTGTAAGATCATGACCATTAAAGCACTAGCATCATAACTACCCAATGCAACCCAAAAGGTTGAAGGAATCAGGATATCAAAGCTAGTTATAATCTCTAGGTCATCAAACGGACACATGCATATGAATTGTTATTTATAGTGAATAGGTAACAAGGATGATCCATGCTATACTTGCCTTAATTCACAAAGTCCTGCTGATCCTGCTGATCCTCAAAGTAGCATTGCTCAATAAAAACCTCACCGTCTGAACTCGACATTAACAATCAACACCAGATAATCCAATCAAGCATACATACACGAAGCAAACAAAGAGTTATTAGAGGAACAGTACACCAATTTCATCAAAACAGAATAAAAAGTTTATAAAACTCTTCTACACATTGCTACGATCACACAGACGTCAAGTTTATCGAAAACGGAGTTATAACGGCGAAGATATGAATTTTTAAAGATTTCCTGTAGATAAATAAATGCATTAAATATAGACTAAAAATATAGTTTTCAAAATAATTCAAAAGTAGCACCACTGTGTAGATTATGAAATTATAAATCTAACAAAATTTGAACGGACCAAATCGGAGTTAAAATGTGAAAGATATAAGCCTTTGAACATAATGGCAAAACCGTAAATAAGTAAAAGCGTATTCTGAAACTGAAAAGGAAAATATGTTTTCCAGTGAAGGAAACGTATTCTGAAACCTGTTACAAGGAAAATACGCTTTCCAGTGGACAAAGCGTATTATGGATCTGTTAAACAGAAGTTACGTTTTCCAGTAGAGAAAACGTATCCTGTCGAGGCCGCCAAGGGCTCTTAACAGATTCGGCCAAAGGGCAGGGGGTTATTTACAACTTTGACAAACGAAGGGGTACGGGGCGATTAGATCCGTCCGATTCAAAACCGACGGTGCAGATCGGTCGAGGCGAGCGGCCTCACCGGGGATGACGGCCGACACGACGGCGGACATGGCCGGCGACGAGAAAAGTTCACCGGCGTTCACACAGACCGTGATTTCGGCCACCATTAGCAACGAGACCGGTACCATTCGAACGGGGAGCTCACGCCGCGCTCACCTGTGGAGAAGATGGAGATCGAATGGCGACGGGGTCGGCGAGGAGCTCGACGCGGCAGACGGCGACGGTCTGCACACGGTGGTGGCTCGGGTTAGATGAACTTGAACCAAATTGAAGGCACATACGTGCTCAGAAGATCAAGACGGAGCTTGCCAGCTAGTTGATGATGAAGATGACCCGTCGGTTGCAGCGAATTTTGAGCTTTGGCGGCCGGCGGCAAAGACCGCTAGTGTTCCGCGTGGCGGCTTTGACTCGTGACGAAGCAAAGGCGACGGATAGGGTTCAGGGCGCGATTACGGCCATGGATGAACTCTTTATATAGTCCTAGGGCGGAGATACGACCGGCGTGGACGTCGGGTCAGGGTCGGGCTCGTGCTCGTGGCCGAGTCGGTCTCGAGTCGGAGGAGGAAGAAGCGATGCGGGGTCCACCTGTCAACGACCAAGCGAAGTGGCGAAGCACGGGCGCGCGCGGACGGCGTCTTGATGGGCCTCGGCCTGTCGGCCCATGAAGGAGAGGGCGACGCGCGGCGCTACTGTGGCTGGGCCAGAAGGCGAAGCGGGCCAGCACGGAGGGAGAGCGGAGCAGCGGGCCGAGCGAGGAGGCAGAGCAGGCCAGTCGGGTCGTTCGGGCCAAAAGCCTGGAAGAGAAAAGAGAGGGAAAAGAAATGATTTTTCTTTTATTTGAAACCTTTTCAAATGCAAATTCAAATATATTTTAAATTTCACTTCAAATTCAAACACCACATAAGTAAATATGCACCAACATAAATGCTCAAACATGTTTCTACCATGATTCAACCTCATTTTCATAAAAACATTTATTTTTCCTAATTGTTTAATCACCATAAATTCATTTTGCCATTTTTTTGAAAACTTGAAAATCTAGGGTGTTACAGGCAGGGGCAACCCGCGCCGCCGAGAGAGCTCGCCCGTGGCCATGGCTACCGGCGCTGTCGGGGCCAAGCTCGCCTGCAGCCGTGGGCACCCGCGCTGTCGGGGCCGAGCTCGCCCGCGGCAGTGGGCACCCGCGCCGCCGCTGGACACGCTCCCCGCCCACAGTAAGGCGCTCCCGCTCCATGTCCCGTCAGCGGCGGCGTCGGAGCCACACCACTGCCTGCTGGTCGTGGAGGTCAACGACTGCACCCTGTTCGTGTTGTCCCTGGCCGTCGCCTGATGATGGAGGTGGACGTGGCTAGCTGTGCGGTGCCCGGCGGGGCCGCCATCGAGGACGAGATGGCGCTATTGAGGAGCATCGGCAGGGGCGGCGGTGGAAGCATCCTCGACTCGGACAAGAACGCCGGCCACCCGTCGTCGTCTCCGGCCGCCGCGGCGTTCACCCTGCCCCCATGCTAGGAAGACGCGGCGTCGCTTTCGGGCTGCCGGAACTCGCATGAGCAATCTAGAATGGGGAAGTGAGGAACAAATTTTTTGAGGGGGATTTTTGCAAAAAAAATTAGGATGACGTGGCTGACTTTGGACCTTTAGTGCGCGCCGACAATAGGTCAGGTACTGGATAGTCGTTTTGAAAGTTTGAGTACCAGGTGGAAAAACAGTAATAGTTTAGGTAACACCGGTGCATTTTACTCTTATGTTTTTGCTCACCGAGATTAGTATCAGTTCGAGGAAACCCTGGAGCGGGAGGCGATCGACCAAGGTGAATGTGTATGAACTGAACCCAAATTTACCTTGCCTGGATAGGATAGAGTTGTACCAAATTCACCCCTAATCGACACGACAAAAATCAACAAGACTATCTCGCATTCTGGCTCTTCCTAGGGTAAAATGACTGGTATTACACATGGTCTGGGCCAAGAGCTGCAACAACACCACCACCAGGCGAAAATTGTAGGATGCAGGCTGATATTACACGAAGAAGCTAGCCCGGCCCGCAAAGCCCAGTAAACTATTCCATTCACCAAACATGGGACGCACACAGGCCAACTTGACGGGTCTATAGCGTGGACAAGGACAGGTCGAGGCTGACCCGGCTCCTGGACGATGCCGTCGCCGTGGGCGAGACCCGGCCGACCTCGTCCGCGCTGCGGCTGCTTCTCGTGTCCAGCGCGAGCGACAGGGACAGCGAGCAATCGTCGTCGTCGGAACCCGCCGACGACGACCAGGGATCGCCGACTTGTTGGGCCACGGTGGCCTTGGTCGGCGGTGTCTCGAGGCGGCGTGGGAGGCAGCGTGCCTCCGCGGAGCTGCGATGCGTGAGAGCCGTGCTGACCATCTGCGAGCAAACGGTTAGCATTGGATAAGTTGAATACTTTTACGAAATGTAATCAAAGAATATACTAGAAAATCATGGTTCAAATTATGATTCAGAGACAATGCAAAACGATGGGAGCATGTATCAGAGTATCCATTGGGATCCAAACAAAGAACTTGTTGTATTGTGCACAAAAGGAAAAGGCAATATAGGCCTGAGTTCGAGTGCGGTCACTTCTTGGGTACTTTTTGCCTTTTTGTGTGCCATTGGAATCTGTTGAGGAGACAGTGCAACATCTCCCCATAGCCCACACGAACGCACGAGGGAGAGAGACTAGAGAAACTCAACTGTGCGAGAGAAAGGAATAGAGGGCATGCACTGCCCTACTGCATGCAGAGAGCCAGAGACTCACGCGAAGACAAGAACCAGCGAGCTGTGCAGAAAAAGAGAGAGGAGAATGCGATGCGATGCGATCCGTCGCGCCCACACACACTCGGTCACACGCCACAGGCCACGCCTATGCACTTGGCACTGCTCGGCCGGCGCAGAGGCGGAACAGGCAAGTAGTCCGCTGGGACGATCCATCCATCCATGCGCTTTGTCCCCCCTGCCGTGCCCTCTGAACACTCGCTTTCTCGATCATTTCTCGGCTCGCCGACGGAGCTACGAGACACAGTGCATGCATGCAGATGCAGAGGCAGCAGTGCATACCTCGAAAGGGTGGTCACGCCGAGGCGGCCCCGGCGCCACCACAAAGCCCAAGAATGTGAAGCGCTGCTTGCTGCTGCTGCTGCTGCTGGTGCTGGGAGGAGGAGCGTGTTCGCCGCCGTCTGCGCCGGCGGCCCGCGCCAGGTGCTGCTTCTGCTTTATTCCCGCCGGACCCCGGCCGCCGGGCTCCACCATCTCCGCATGACGAGGCGGAGGAGCGCCGGCAGCGGCAGCCACGCCCATGGCCGCTTGCATCATGCGCAAGCAGCACAGGCCGCCGCTCGCGCTCGGTGGTGACCCGTCGCTCTCACATATTCCTGGGCCGCCTGGGCCTCCTCCTCGCAGCAGCACCCTCTTGTTGTTGGGGCTCGCGCTCCCATCGATCTCCTCTCGCCCACGCCTCGTCTCCGCGCTGCTGTTTGCATTTGGTTGCATGCATGCATGCAGACATATACACGCAACACGCATGTTAGTTCACATCGTGCGTGCCTGCCGTACCGTGTGCGAGGGAAACAAAATTTACTGGTAAACAAGAAAGAAGTTGGCACTCCAGCTCCAATCCCTGAGGGCACATTATTTAGTTTGATTTGAAGCCTAGTTTCCATCGCAAATACAAAATACTAGTTTGAACCTAAAAAGTTTTTGACTATTGTTTCAGTATGTATATGATTTTGGAGACCATTCATAAGCTTACCCATCGATCTTTATGTACATTTTCAAGGTTTATGTACATAAGCTTACCCATCGTCAATGAATCAATCAGTCAACATAATATATGCATATTCTTCCTACAGTGCATTTCTTAAAGGGAAAAAAAAAAACCCTTGATGAACACTCTGAAAAGCAATATCATCTGAGAAACGGAACCAGCAGTGCTCTTGGATTTTTACAGCATCTAATAGGTACGACTTTGGCCACTATTTTTTAGTAATACCTACAGTGTACATGTTGACTACTAGTACTAAATTATACGTCCAAGCTGGCATTTGTAGACAAACATTCCACAGTATCTTCCTTGGTTGTACACATAAAAAAAGCAGTGGTACTCTATAACAGGCAATGCAAACATCATGTCTCTCTTGTCAAAGGAAAAAATATTATTTCAAGATACTGTCATTATTCCACTGGCAGGAAAGGAGCAATATTCCATTCCATTGTCTACTGTGCAGTAAAGGCAGAAAAAAAAAACAGAATGAAAGAAAACCAATCGAATGCATGCCAAAGGCAGGTCGATCGTCTTAGAATCGTTTTGTCATTATTCACGACGCGAATGGGGTGGCTAGCTCCATCCTGACGTGACTGATGAGCATACTATAGCTACTGGCACACAGAGCATCAGCACAAGCAGAGAATAGGAGAGGAAATGAGTAAAAAATAAAAAGGCAGTGTGACCTTTTCAGTTGGCGTTGTTGGAACAGCGTCGCCTCCTTTCCAGGCTTTGGCGAGTGGCAGATGCAGCAGGGGGCATCGCACTCATGATCGCACTGCTGCTGCTGTAGATTATTGGTGCAGAGTTCCATATGCATGCCTCTTCCTCCGTATATGTGCTGATGATGATCCTGCATCCGGTGCAACTGCATCGTCCCTGATCACACCGATCGGCAAAAGAATCGCCGGGTGTTAGCTTTGGTTTATTTGTTCTCAAGTCTGAACTGATGAGTACAGCAGCTGTGTATATGCATGGAGGATAAATAAAGCATATTACTACTCCTTTCAGCTACACATTGGAAGTCGCCAAAGCAAACACACACAAAAAAAGAAGATGGCTGTCGAGAATCGTGCCATCCATGCACACATGCATGCATGAGTTGCTGGAAAGATCAGGGTTTCTCTCTCTCTCTCTCTCTCTCTCATGGTCTCATGGCTACAATGCCCTGAAAGAACAATTCCCTTCAGAGCAAAGAGACAACAGCCTTAGCTAGTACAGCCTATAATTTATTCCATTACTAGTAAATAAATAATCAAGAAGTATTATTTTTTGGTCTTAATCGCTTTTGATGAATCCAGTTAATTAGACTGTCATTAACTATGCTAAAAAAAGACTGTCATTTACTGATGCACATTCACTCACTTCATGGATTTATATTTTCTGGAAAAATAACTCCTTGATTTGTTTGGCGATCGAGAAAGGCTGAACTCGTTCGCTATTTTCAGTGTACATGCCTCTCGATCTACACGCACAGTACGTACTGAGGACATAACAAGCTACAGGATGGAAACGAAAGGAGCGAACATGCTTTCTTTTCAGTTTTCCTAACGTTTCTGGGTAGAAAGAAGGGCTGTGCTTGAACTACTTAGGGTATGTACCTTGCATTCCAAGATCATTTCTCATGTTCCTGTACATCTGCTTCGACACAACATTCAGAAGAAAACAAAACTATTCAGTCAGTGCACACTCTCAGTAAAAAAACAAGGGAAATGATGATATATAGTAGATTGGAGAAGGAAATGAAGAACAAAATTCAAGACCAAGAGAGAAGGACCTGCAGATGGCTTTTGACATGAGATATGGTGAGTCCTCCCACTCCCATCAGCTGCAGAACTCGCTTCGGCGTAGCCTCTGCGATTGACCACAGCATGCAGGTTCAGATCATTCATGAGAAAACGCATCCAATCCAAACCGGACAAAACTAGCTAGGAGCAAAATAGAAGATGATCAGGCAAGCAGGATGTAGGAGAGGAGCTTGCAAGCCAAAGCACATACTGTCCTGGCCTCCGAGCTTGTGGATGGCGTGGACGAAGCAGTGGTGCAGATCGGGCGTCCATCTCAGGCGAGGCACCTTGGACCTGTTGTACTGCCTCACGCCGCCGCTCCTCTCCCTGCCGACCACCGTCGACCTCACCATGGTCATGTCCTAGCAGTTTCGTTCAGCTCCAAGCAGCTACAACACCAAGAACCTGCCAGCAGCCGGCAGCTATATATTTGGTTAGATGCCCAGCCACTTCACATGCACGTTTATGCACATGAGTGACCATCCATCAGCCAGGCTAGCAGCTAGCATATACTCCTAGCAGTGCCAGTGCAACACCTGCATGCCTCTATAACCACTAGAAAGAGGAAGGAGATCGAGGAGGGGACAGAGTAGAGAGACAAGAGAACGACTGAGAGTGGGCGAGCAGTGAGAAGTGTTAAATTTAGCTGTGTACAGTAGGCCAGAGTGCAGGGTGGAATTATAGAGAGAGAGAGAGAGAGAGAGAGCAAGGAGTGCAATGCACAGTGCAGTGCAGTGCAGCGGGGGGCAATGCAAGAGACAAAAGGTCGGAGACAAATGGGGTGTTTCAGATGCGGTCAGAGCATATGCCTGCTGTAGGAGGGGATAATTATGAGATTGGGGCAGAGCTATTGACCCGAGTGGAGATGAAGACAGAGCAGCAGAGCATGCCAAGCTTCCCGCCAGGATGGCCCGGCCCTCTGACATGCACCTGGCTTGTCCTCCTCCTCCTCCTCCTCCTCCTGTGCCCATCCTCCTCTTCAGCTAGCACTGCCGCATGCGTTGCTACCTGTAAACAGACACCAACAACTTGAATCCATTCATTCAGCTCAGTGCACACTCTTCTTGCTGCTTGCTTCTCCCACCAGCTTCAGCAATCGTCAAGCTTGCTTAGCATTACTGCTAACCGTTCAGCTCCAGCAACTGAAAGTGATAGACCATGCATGATGACACCTGACTGCAGCTTTTGCATGCAGGCGAACGGCTAACTGATGAAGGAAATCAATCAGTGGTGGTAGTGAGCTAGCTTTGCATTGCGTAAATACAGGAGTACGTGGAGTATCAACAGGAAACAAAGCATGTGTCCAATCAAAACAGCCAAGAAAAGCTCAGTCTTGTCAAACACACCGGCCAGCCGTCCGTCTCATACGCGTAGGAGTACCCGTGAAAATTCCTGCTGCGACCTTGTTTTGGTCCCAAATTTACTCCTAAATTCTACTTCGATGTCGTATTAAAATACCGGTAAATACATAAAGTATTAAATGTAGATGAAATTAAAAACTAATTATACAGTTTATTATACTTCACGAAACGAATATTTTAAATCTAACTAATTTATGTTTGAACAATTATTAGTAAATAAAAATAAAAATACTACAGTAAAGATACTGTAGCAACACCGATTCGATGCCCCGGATTGGGCATCTAAACAAGGGGCTGCATCTAGCTAGCCCGGCCGGCCCCCTGCATATGCTCTCACTGAAGAATAAAATAAAGGTGGTTGTAGGCGCCTGTTTAGTTCGTGGCTTCAAGGATTTGGCCTTTGAATTTAGATCCAAAAAGGGGCGAATCAGCCTCTATCATGCAAATAAAAGCTGATGCAGATTTCTCCTTTTGCCTCGGGAGTACCAAAAGGCTATGAACCATGCATAATTAAAGAGGTTTTCTTGAAGCAAAATTGCCGCATTTGCCACACCTCGATCAGCGGCGGCAGCACACGCAGCCCCACAGTACGCTCAAGTCGATCGATCCTCTCTTTCTTTCCTTCTGTCGTCGTCCCCCGACCAGCATTCTTCCTCAGTCTCGGTTAAAATGTACAATCGATCTGCACATTTAAATTCCTCGAATGCTTATTCGTATGAGCTATAGGATTTTACTGGTGCTCGTCAGTATTCGCAACATGGCATGAAACTCAATATAAAGGCATGCTTGTAATAGCGCCAGAGACAGGTATGCATATGCTGCAGTTCGGTCGCATTCAGCCTTGCAGAGTTACTTCTGTAAAAACCCTACTATACGCAATGCAGATTCCCTTTGCACACAATCTCACCATAAGTTGGCTAAGATAACACTGAATCAGGCAGTATTCCTATTTCTATATGATGAAAAACTATTAAAATCTAAGACAATATCTTTGTTCAAAACAATCCCCTAGCCAACATATATAGGTACCACAGAGAAACCGTAGTTTTAGTAGGGATTTAAATGTATGCTTAAGTTGCGCGCGTACATATAAGATTGGATCAAAACTTGATAATATAATTTCACTGAAAGTTGGCCTTTTCGGTGTAGATTCCGATAAAACACATCATGCTCTTATGTCAATGTGGTAATAAATTACTCTAGGCTACTCATTTGTGGCCAATGAGATTATTATCTCTGCTGTGGGCCATGAAAGCTAGTTTAATTTGGTGGAATTAGAACCGAGGACATTTTAAATGGTGATGAATTTAGGTTTTACTATGTTGTAATAATGGGAAGGATATTGATCCTCTAGAGTAGCATTACTCAAAGAACTCACCTAAGATCCCTCTTCAATAATGAAGGATCTAGAGCGAATAAACTCCTGCTTCAGCTTCATATATAATAAGGCTAGACCAAACTAAAATGTGAGTTTATCTGCATGGTTTCGATTTAACTTGCCAAATATCATCCTCCTTTTTCTTAGAAAGAAATATCATCGATCCTCCTTGGGAAGCTTCAAGAGCCATTTACTCAAAAAGGGTGGTGTTGAGATCATGAATCCCGGGACCTTCTTCTTGATCTTTTCATTGGCACAGGATGGATGCATGTTGTACGTTGCAAACCAATATTCTTACCGCAGTATGTACGTTCATCCTCACCGGCCCTGCCAAAAGACACCCTACAGTGCAGTGGCGAAAGCGTTGACAAGACGTGGATGCGCGCACGCACGCCCCACACGGACATGCAGATGCAGGGCATGCGTAAAGGATCGGATCGATCATGCATGCAGGGGCGCTGGGCTGCCAAGGCTGGGACTGGGATCCGGCCGCGGCCGGGCATGATGAGCCGTATGATCCGCTTGTTTTTGCCTTGCACGCAATGATGTCTCTGCCGGTCTCCTGGGCACTTGAGCTAGCCGCCGCATGCCATCGCCATGCCCTTGTGCAGCTAACACATGAGGTGCTGAGCATCCGTGCCGGTGCCGGTGCCGGCCTGCGCTGCCGCTGTGCTCATGCTGGCCTGCTTCCTGCACTGGACACTGGAGCTATAGCAGCAGATCGATCGGCATGCATGCCGATTAACGGGCGCCGCGCCGTCGCAGTGCAGTAGGCAGTAGCATCACTCCGCGTGGTGCGTGTGTACCGTCGTTGTAAGCAGTGGCGAATCTAAGTCGACCAAACCATGCTCATTAGTACATGGCAACGGACCCGCCCCTGGCTGCTTGTCGCAATGCAAAGGCGAGTAGTACCGATGTGAACGTAAATAATATAGGTCTGTTGATTGGAAGCATTTAGTTTTTTTTTTTTCCCAAAAAGAAGCATCTAGCTAGTATGTTAACTGATAATCGATAAGGCATTGACTGGTTTATTAGCTAAAGGATCCAGGTAGCTAACTGTTAGCTCTCTGCATGAGATCCAAACAGTCCCATATATAATCAACTTGCTAATTACTTTATTTTAACCACCTCTCATATTTGGTCCCCGTATAGATAGTATGAGATGTGTGTATGGAGACCTCTAATACAAAGAAGCGTTGTAATATATATATAGGTACCTTATTACTACTAGGTACCTTATTTTCACATACGGTATATATAGGTGCTTATAGCAGCGACCAAATAAATATTTGTTCCCCTTCTCTCAGTCTACCTCCGTACTCCATATGATGAGTTATCAGGATAAATATAGTTGTAATTCGTCAAATTAAAGTGGACGAATTTTTTCCTTGTCTCTGCCCTCAGTATAATCATAGCGTTGACTGATGCCAGCCCTTTGGCGGCATGGCCGTTGTACCGTCGCTGTCTCGTTAGCAAGGATTATTCCAGGGTCAAAGTTAGTTGCATCCAAAAGCCGCAATAACATAACAAATCGTGCATGTATACGTTCATGTAAAGTTGGCAGTAAAGTGAGATCGAAGAGAGCATTATGTTTTGACGAAAGGGAACATGGCGCTTCGTTGCATGAAGTAGAAGACGAGGACCATGCGCGCGTAGCAGCACGGTATACCTGCGATCTACGCACGGACACCTGCCACGGTAGGTCTCTGTATTTTTTTTTTTCCCGGCTGAGCGGACACCGGGGCAGCTAGAAGGACAGGACGAGGGAGGAGCATGATGGCGCGCGAGGCCGGCCATGCTGACTCCTGAGGCGAGAGGAATGGATACCAAGGCAACGCAGGCTGCCATGCCGTGGTCCGCGCCCCACCACCGGACCTCACCCCCAAGTTTCGTCGCACGGTGGACCTCCCTTCCCTCCATTGTGTCTAGGGTTTAGCCGTTTAGACGAGTACGAAAACTGCCTGCTTGATATGGAGCCCCCTGGCTGCACTGGACGGAATGTAAATAGTACTAGCTAGTAGGAGGTCAGCTTGCATTGCAGGTACCCATGCATGTTTTCTCCGTGCCCATCATCCTTCCCCTGCACGGCCGCCGCAGCACCCCAGTCCCATCAGCGCTGCACATGCATTGCTGGGCGCCTCCGCATCCTAGCGTAACTGGCCACCTGTAACAAGGAAGCGCAGCCGCGTGCATGCATGCCAGCCACGCGCGGCGCGGCGCTGCCGGCAGGCCGCACGGACCCCTGCACGGCCTGCGTCCTCGACAAGGGAAGCGCGACGTCGTCATTGCGCCTGCGCGCGCGGCCGGCTCTCCCACCGCCGCCGCAGCCGTTCGCGCTCTCGTCGGCCAGTCCACCGGCCAGCCGCCCAGCGCGCTGCCAGGGACGCGACCAATGCGCACGAACACACCATCAACAGCCAACAGGACGGGCGACAAAACTACCCAGGCATCCGATGTCAATTTCGACACGGCTAACTGTGGGTGGCACTGAGCTGAAGGTACGGTGCCGTTTTTGAGGATAATGAATCGGCTCCTGCCGGCCGCGTTGGCTAACCCTGCTACGGAGCCGCAAACTTGCAGAGCCTGAGGTCAAACATGCGACACACCTCATCACGGCGAACACGCCGTATGGACCATCCGTGGCCGCAGCAGAGCAGTTACACCTTGCACACTGGTCGTGCAAGTGCAGTCAGATCAAGGAAATAATATAGAGATATAAACACGCACGACATTTGGCATGCACAAACACAACAGTATCCACACAACGACGGCATGCCAGGCACAAATTGCTGCAATTGCCATGCCACAGTAGCTGGTTTCAGGCAGGCAGTAACCCAACCAAACAACCAGAGGCGAGTCAGTCTACACCACGGATTGTATTCAAAACTTAAGGCGCTATTCAGTCTTCGGTTACAGGACAAGAATGTTTCCTTATTGCATCATCAAATTGAAACATGAAGATGCCCATCAGGGAGTGAGGGGGGAAGGGAAGAGGACAGCACATGTTTGTTCAAACACATGTTTGTTCACAAAACAAACATTCAGGATCCGTGCACAACACAACGCCTCTGCACGCTGCGATAGCCAGCAGACCTGCGCGTCCAAAACAAGGCCAGCTGGTTAATAGGACTGAACAATGAGCATGTTCTATAGAAAAAAAAAAAAATTTAAATCGACATAAATTTCCGGTCAGGCCCACTACTACCGTCGGGGAAACAAAGACATAGCAAAATTGTCCCACACCCACAGGTAACATGGTATAACAGTGTTATGTTCCAACGATGCTTCAGGCCAAAACAAATAATGCATAGAATACCAACCCGACCACCAAATAGGATGATGAGAAGATTTTTATTCCCAGAATCATCTGACACGGCCCTATAGGCAGTGATGCATTCACATGGGAGACAAGCAAACCAGATGGTCCATATCATTAAAGCCATGACGACTATGGTTTCAGTTTCCGAAATAATAACAAAGAAAACATCTATGCCAACTCAAATTGCAGCTCAAAATCAAGAGGTTGGCCTTCAACAACATAACTCTGAAGATGAATTTCATAAAAGTTGGGAGTCCCTCCAAGGTAATATTAATTAACAGAGCAAATACAAATGGACAATGACCAGCCAAGAGAGACATAGGTGTACACCATGTACTACTGTCATTATTATTATGTCGTTTGTTTCATGTTGTCGGTTGTCACAGGCTACAGATGGAATTATAAGACAAGACAGAAAAGCTAACAAGACATGGTTTTATAGTTGGAAGGTTGTGACCATATGATCCATATCAGATCCAAAAGATTCCTTAAATATCACATCCGATGTGTTTCAAAATATCATGCATTAGATGCACACAGAATAAAACTGCAGGCTGACAGCATCTATTGTTCACAAAAGCACAGTTCATATTCATGTCCCCTTGTTTCCACAATGATTGCTAATGTTAACCAGATCAGTTACTAACATCGCGCTGAGTTTGTATCCAACCATAAGCAACAAAAGGAAAGCTAATATAGTAAAGAACTAAAACTAACAATTAGGTGTCGCAGATGGAAATAAAAGTTTACCAGCACTTATCCACTTAACAGTGTATATTGTGCTTGTAACTGCAAACCCCATTGTAAAGTTTGACTAGTGGTTATCCATTTCAGTGGAAATATTACAATGCCCAAAAGCTTAAAAGTAAAATCTCAATTTACACTACAAGGGAACTGTTTCAACTTCATTAAGGGGTTCCCCATCCTACTACTAGAGGAACGATTGCAACATAGTCAAGCCATAGAAAGAGATGAACAGATACGCTTGTAGCAGGCTAGGCCACTAGGCTAATAAATTTTCATTGCTTACAGGAACAGTGAATGCGGTAGCAGAATCAGGGTATGACTAGCAAAAATATCTCATATTTAAATGCTATATATAATTTGAACCCAGCAGAAGCTTGAGCTCAAGCAAGGATCAGGTGAGCAGAGGGATGGTCTGCGGACGGAAGTTAAACCTTCAAAATCTACATAGTACTAATAATTTGGTCTAAATTTTAGGGTAGGCCTAGGCCTATGTGGCTTTTTAGTTTGGACCATCAAATCTACCTAGTATTAATAAGGTCTAAATTTTAGAGTAGGCCTACGTGGCCTAAGGGATTGTTGCAGAGTATTTAAGATCAAATGCTATAAAGTACAAGCAGCGTGTTAAAGAGTTCAACTCAAAAGGTCTGGAAAATCTCTAACGATGAAGCTAAAAGGAGTGCATTTGTTTCTTCAAGTGGCATCCCCCCGAAGATGAGTATATTACCCCCACCCACCAAAAGACCTAAGATTCTGGAAAATACTGCAAAAGTGCTAACTGGTAGTACCATAAAAAAAATTGTGATATGAAATGTCAACTCCATTTCATCTAATTCATGTGACACCTCAATATGTTATAAAATGAAACCAGGGCAAGTTGCTTCAAATTCAACATAGGTTGCAGCAATCTGTAGATATAGTTGAGAAATATCCTGCTTATTGGCATAGGTAAGCTATGAAATGTTTACCGTACAGGTTTTGGTTAAATTTGATGCTTCACTGCAATGATGTATTTGGAATGACGTGCCTGCATCGCTAAACTAAAATTGCTAACTCTGTAAATTCTCCGCTTTAATTGCACAAAGTTTCGGATATCAAAATTGGTTCAATGAACAAAAATCTAGGCTTTATCAAACCACTGTTTCTTCCAGTGAATTGAGGAGCTACAAGCCAGAATAGAGTTCTAGTTCTAATATCACCAAACAGTAATTTAGAATATGTAACCAATTTCAGCTGGTTTGGGAGCCCTAAAAATTCAGTTCACAGGGAAGATATCATGAAGTTCCATTAAGTTTCCTACCAGCTAGACTGACTCTAAACATTTTAGAACTGTTCTGTACTCATGATACATGAGCATCACAACTCAAAATATATAAACCTATAGACTATACAACAGCATAATGGTTGGAACTGAAGCTAGCACTCGGCAGCAAAAAAATCTGGACTGGTATGAGATATCCATGTATATCGAGAATATCAGTGGCTTGATTTTCATGTCACAAATTCTTAATATTCGCAGCAAGCTAGCATCGTGCTCCCAGGAATCAAGAGTCACATCTGTGTTCACCCTACCTAAATTAGCTCTGCAAGTGCTACTCGGCTACAGCAGCTCCTGAAAACCCTAACCATTCAGTCAGGAGCTTAGTCAGAAATGTCTACAAATTAACCTAATGTCCATGCCAAGCTGACGGATCACCCGCCAAATGTTGCTTCGCCTAACAAAAGGGCGCACGATTCGCCACTCACGCAATCGGAATCCTTAAGGACCCGAGACAATATGTTAGCCTTCACATCCAAATCACGAACTCAGTCACAGCAGCCGAGCTAATTAAACCCGAAGAAAAGAAATTCAAAACGGCGTGACGGAGACGGGGCTCACCTAAATCAAGCGGATCGGGGCGGGACCGGATCAGGAGAGCTTTGCGGTGGCCGGGATAAGGCCGATGGAGGCGCCGCCCTTGACCTTGGTCTCCTGCGCCTCGCGGATCTTCTGCATCTTGAGCATCCGCTCCATGACGAGCTCGTACTCGCACTTCTCGTAGGCGTGGCGCTCAGGCTCGCACTTCCAGGGGAGGTAGAACTCGGAGACGCGGCACTTGTTGAGCGGGATGAGGAGGTGCGCGCACTGGTCGCGGTACGCGAGCGGCACCCGGGCCTCCGCCATCTCCGCCTGCGTCGCGATCTGGGGCTTTGAGGAGGCGAGCTCCACACCGGCCGCCGCTGCCGCCGCCTCCATCTGTCACTCTATCGCCGGCGGGGTCGTCCTGTCGATGAACGGGTGAGGCCGGTTGGTGTGGCTTGTGGAAGGGCGGGTGGTGACTGGATCTGGGGGCTTTGGGTATGGGCTGAGTTGGGGCCTGAGGTGGCTTTTTGGCGAAACGAATGCACCTCTTGATATGAACGGGGTTCGAATTATTATCCTCTTATTAAGTTCTGACGTACCCCGTTTCTCGTTTCATTTCTGACGTACGAATTTTTATTATTAACACAAAACGGTTTATAAGAGGATAATTCGAAAAAAAAAACAGTTTATAAGATAAAATATATCAACTATAGGTGTGCAAAATAGACGTTTCTTATACCACAAAGGCTTGAAACGATTATAAAACACAAAAGTTGCCATCTATTGCTAACACGATAAATTGTTTTTAACACTTTGGTTTGGATTAGCTAAGGTGTAGGATTTTTACGTAAGACGTGACATTAAGGAATCAAGTAAATTAGTGGTTGTAAGAAAACATAATAAATTAGTGACTCCCATGGGAATTAAAACAAATCAATATATTGGAAGCTTTCATTTAACCTAGGTCTTGTTTAGATACCCCTTAAGTTATAATAATCACATTATCTAATTATATTTTGATCCAAACATGATTTATTATATGATATATTACTATAATAAAAATGATTACCATAATCTATGTGAAACCAGGTTATAGGGGATTATGGATGCTAAAGTTCGACGTTTGTACCTAACAATTTCTAAACTTACCAAACTATGAAAGACAAAATAATCAAAAACCACAATCCATTGAGCCAAACACTGATTATTATAATCCATAATCCAAATTATAATAACTCTATGCATGATTCAGATTATTAAACAAGTCGTGATCCAAAACAGGCCCCTACATGAGAAATTGATGACAACCATTTATGTGCATAAAGTTTGTTATGAGTCATCCGAAAATAACTTTTTTGTGATTAGATTATTCACCCAATATAAGAGAAAAAGTCAAACGATACAAGCTACACAAACTCGTTGGCGAGAAGCCATCAAGCAAAGACCTATACTAATGGGTTCAAATTAAAATATTACATGGTTAACAAATGCTGCGACCAAAAGGGTAAGGTAATCAACAGCGTGCTGAACCAAGCGTCCACCCAAGTCTCTGCCTCGCGCACAGCTCGCCTGAACAGCAACAGAGCTCTAACGGCAATTCCCTCAAACGTTCTTTTGTTTCTTTCCTTCCAAATGACCTATGAGATGAGTAACAACAGCGAATCGAACATCGTCCACGCCTGATAATCAACACGATTCCGCTGGTGCAGCCACCACAACGCAAGGTCTTCACTGGTTTCTGGGACCAATGTGCTAAGGCCGACCGGGGTGAGCGACGCGAACCATAGCTCTCTGGTAACCTCATCCAAATAACTCATGCATCGGAGCATATAGGCATAAATTTTGTTAGGTTTGTGTACCGATTGTTTCGAGGAACTAACAGTTTTTCGTCAAAAATGAAAAAGAACAAACATTTGCTTTTCTATTTGTAGCTCATCTGATAGTGCCATCTTGTAAGAAGTTAATACATATGCACCTACATTACACTGTGTGAAGATAATATGGACGCCATTTTTAATCACCGTATATCAATATATGCACCAATAAATCTGCAGAAGTGTCAGGATGTAAATGGTGTGACGTGATCTTGTTTTCTTGATGACAACTCACATACTCCACTAACAGATAATATACAAACACATATATTTGTATATGTATTATATTAATAGCTGTTCAAGCAAGTTACACAGGAGTATTTAGAGCATTTGAAATGGTTAAAGAGCAACTTTATCAATATCCCTTGAAACAGTAAGATTCCCTCTATATTTTGGGATGAACAAGTTGAGGACCCTAGTTCGAGCATTAGAGATTGAAGAACACAAGGACATATGGCTACTTATGCTTTGCATGATCAATGAAAAAAAGTAGTCACATTAAGGTCGCTTGGTTTATTTATTGGCCTCGGCCATTTAGGACATTATCCGACAAATCATCAACCATCGTGTCTCTGCGCTACTTGCACAATTCGGTATGATCACCGATCACCACACCGCCACTGCCCCAGAACCCTCATCCGGTCATTTGCATTGCTCCTGCCTCCTGGTTCCTAGTTGGGTTCGTTCATTTGGGCATCTTCAGCAAGGCTAGCTCCTCCAGCATGGTAGAGATAAACCGCATCGCCGCTCCAGGTTTCCATGCTTGGCGCCCATGGGATCTTGCATGTTGGTCTGTCCACAACGTCCATGCTTCGCAGACCACTAAAGCAGCCATGTTAGGAAGGTAGATATCTGGTTGAAGAACATTTATTGCCCACGACATTGGGTGGAACTTCAGGATTGTCACCCCTGAAAACTTTCTGACCTCCGCCCATAATTTTCTAGCCATAGGGCACTAGAGCACAACATGATACAAGGACTCCTCTCAGGATGGCCACACATCTCACAGAAGCTCTCCCTAGTGACATGTCTTCTTTTCAGCTCCATCTTTGATGGCAGGGAATTATGCCATTGTACACAAGCAACTTTAATATGGTGGAGTGAACACACGTTTGCTTAAAAACACAAAGTTCTTCTAGCTTAAATACAAGAGACTCTACCCTAGATCTGTAAACGAGATCTTGTAGCTTTAATTTCTTCACATGCTAGAGTAAACACGAGATCTGCTTCTACATATTCATTACTACCTCCAAGCAGTCTGAAGGTATTACACATTTTTTTGTTACAAAGGTCAAGTGCCAGCAGAGTTGCTTCATTGCAAGCCAACAATGCAACATGGTTCCCTGAGCTGTCTATATGACACGAAGCTCCTTTATTTTCCATTTTCTATTCATTCAGTTGCCTTATGGAGCGCGTAATATTTTTTAGCCGAATATACCGCTAAAAAATATTCTGCTAAATAATAGGTAAGGGCCGAATTGTCCTCAGAAAGCTTCCTGGGCAAAATATTTTTTAGCAGAATATACCTATATGAGCTTCCAGGGAATTTTTTTTATTTTTAATTTTTTTTAAATTTTTTTTACAATTTTAATTTTTTATTTCGAAATATGACAGAACTAGTCACCCACAGTGGGCGTTTTTTAAAAAACGCCCAATGTGTGGATGTTATATGTGACGTGGCACAGGGGCCTCGAAGCAGGGCCGTCTGTAAAACAGCGCGCACTTTTGCAGGCGGCCCCCTCGCCACCAAGGTCATGATAAGGTAAAGTGCACGCTGTTTTGGAGGCGGCCCCTTGGCGCGCAAAAAACGTCCACACAGTGGGCGTTTTTTTGCTGCTCCGAGGCCCGCCCGCAAAACAGCGCGCACTTTTGCAGTGGGCGTTTTTCGGGCGCCAGTGGGCCGCCCGCAAAAGCCGGCACCGGCGGTGGCCGGCCCTGTACCACGTCATATATAACGCCCACATAGTGGGTGTTTTTTAAAAAACACCCACTGTGAGCGACTAGTTCTGTCATATTTCGAAATAAAAAATTAGAATTGTAAAATTTTTTTAAAAAAAATTAAAAATAAAAAAATTCATAGGTAAGGGCCCAATTGTCCTCAGAAAGCTTCCTGGGCAAAATATGTTTTAGCAGAATATACCTATATGAGCTTCCAGGAGTAGGAAGGCCCAAGTTGGCCCAGGAAGCTCATAGGTAAGGGCCGAATTGTCCTCAGAAAGCTTCCTGGGCAAAATATGTTTTAGCAGAATATACCTATATGAGCTTCCAGGAGTAGGAAGGCCCAAGTTGGCCCAGGAAGCTCATAGGTAAGGGCCGAATTGTCCTCAGAAGCCCAGAGGTGGACAAGTTCTGTAGGTCTGTCTGTCCTCTTTCTTTTGTTTCTTTCAAATTTTCACGTAGATAAACGTGTATCACAGTAGATTAAGAAAAATGAATGCTACTTCCATCGATTATTACAAAATTATTTACAAAAGATGCTTTACATTTAGTTCCTTACAAAAAACAGGTCTAAAAAATTAAAAAAAATTACCAAACTTGTTATGTATAGAGAAGGTGTGCCATCATTTACTGAACCAATGGACATGTGGCCGTCCAACACATGAACGAGTCCAAAGGTTCACCCAATAACGATGAACAATGTTATGTTCCTAAAGTTTACGGGGACACTGATCCTAGAGAGCACAGCGTCCTGCTTTTTTGCTTTAGGGTTCCTTTCAGTTCCAAAAGTTTTAGAAAATTCATTGCAGAATGACAATTAATACACATAATTAATGGATCAGATTTCTGGCTTGGAATCCTCCTCAGCAGAGAAGGCATCACAATTGCGCACAGTATAATCAAAGTCGATCATCTGGGGAAAGTTTCCTCACTTCCATTCTATATCTCAGTTAACAGAAAAGACAGTGAAAAAGGGGGCAAATTCAGAGATCCAACAACGCAATTCATAGTTCTAGCTACTGGGAAAGATTTAAGAATCATAGATGGATCAGATTTCTGGCTTGAATCCTCCTCCGCAGAGGAGGGATTACATGTGCGCACAGTATAATCATAGTCGATCATCTGGGGAAAGGATCCTCACTTCCATCGAAGATTCAAAATCCAAAATCATGAACAGAGTTTTTTAAACCTTTACCAAATCGCACCAAGAAACAAACGTTGTTTTGATCAGAACATCTGGCTTAAGAGCCATCTCCGAAGAGAAGAACTCTAGAAATCGCACAGTATAATCATAGTCGATAATTTGGGGAAAGGAACATCACCTCAAGACAACATCTGATCAAAAATGAAAACTATCGCAAGAATAAACACAACCAATAAAAACGAAATCGTCGAGAGGAAAGTGGATTCACCGCAGCCGCAAACATCGGAGGACGACACTAGAGTGGCACCGTGCGCCGTCGTTTATATAGGGCTCAGACGTCCAAGGGGTAAAACCCTAGCTCGCACGGGCTAAGATGGACGGCCGGATCGGCGGCAACGTGGATGCGTCAGTGTCGGCTCCTCCCACAGACAGGCCGTTTAGAGAAGTGGCGGTGGGCCGGCCCAGGGCGGCACCTTAGTCAGTTGCTTAGCCCACAGCCCAATCTGGCCTTACAAGATTTTAGCCCAATGGCGGCGGCGAGAGACCCCGACGAAGTCAGCGATGGCATTGCGCGAGACCCGGTCACGTCCGTGCATGGCCGAGGATCGTGTCGCTGTTGTGTTAGGCGGTTGCGTTGGGTGGCATCGTGGCGTGGTTTAAGCCAAGCGATTTGGGACATGGACAATGCCATATTCAACTGAAACAAAGGAAATTTCCTCCACGATATGTGTTATCTGTGTGGTGTCTAAAAAGAAGAGAAGATTGAAACACCATTGTTACCACTGAGTACGTAGTGATTCTAATTCTTAGTTGTGCTAAAAGAAATGAAAGAGCAGTGAATGTAACGCCTGTTCGTGCTGCGAAAGATAGAAGGTGAGAGAAAGAGTAGCGATATAGCCTTTTACTCCCAAAATAGCATGTAGAGCAGGCTTTTTGGGCGCTACTAGTGATGGCAGCACACTGCATGTAGAAATTCGATCAGCTATCACAATGATCTTAAGCACCACTCACATTGTAGAGGGCCGCCTTACAGCAACTCTATAATCATGAGAGGAACGAATTGGTCTCATCTCAGTTCAAACACAATCCAATCCACATCGAGAATGACAAGATATATACCATGCAAAACTTTATTTTATTGAATTCAATCAAAGAACAATCTGCAACGAGAAGTCACCGAAGTGTCCTCTACTGAGAGTGCTAACAACTTAACAGCTACTACTACTATGATCATGATGATGTTCTATCACTAATGGAGAAGGGGAGGCCTGCAATGTAAATTTGCAGCCAAAATTAAACTACTAATCAATGGGGGTAATGCGCCGTTAAACATGAACACCGGCGTTCGTTAACATAATAACAAGACAACTAAATGCACCAGCTATGGACAGACTTGGTGGTCATCAGGTCAGGGGTCAGGAACACACACAGCAGCATGCAGCAGCAGCAGCGCTGGCACGGCCGGCGTCGTCAAAAAAGGGACAGCCGGCCATCGCCCATCGCGCGCGCGGATGCAGCAGGCGGCGGCCTTGCCGAGACCGGTCGACTCGACGCCGCCGTTGTCTCACTGGTCCTTCAGCGATGCCATAAACCGGCCGAGGTCCCTGCGCAGCACCGGGTTGGCCTTGACGGCGTCGTCCTTGGCCAAGGCGTCCACCAGAGTCCTCGGCACAAGGCACTTGCCCTCGGCGGTCAGCCGCTGCTGCACGCTCCCGCACGCCAGCAGCGCGTGCATTCGCTCCTGCGCCGCCATGGCCGCCGACGGCACCTTCTCCTCCTCCATCTGCATGCATCGATGCACAGGGATTCGGTTACACGAAACGAAGTGATGAGGTGCCTTGAAAACACGGGTTGGACATGGATTGAAATTGAGAATTATTGCAATGCAATGCCAATTGACGGCGGTTGCCAGTCTTTACGCACCTCGCTTGATCCGGCGGCGCCGCGCATGAGGGCGAGCACGCCGACCTGCGCCTGCAGGAGCTTGACGTGGCGAGCGGCCTCCTCCAGCATCTCGGCGGTGTTGAGCTTGTGCGCCCCGGGGATGAGCCGCGCCAGCTCGGCCGTCTTCTCGCTGATCCGCTTCCGGCGCTGCTTCGCCACCGAGTTCTGCACGGGCTGGCACACGCCGCCAACGCCGCTGCCGCCAACGGCGGTGGCCTTGTTGGCGCCCGCGCCGCGCACGAACACGAGGGGCTCCGGAACCTGCATCAGCACCGGGACCGGGACCGGGACCGCAAGCGGGGGCGTGGATGGCAGTGGCAGTTGGTGGACGTGCTCGTCGTTGATCATGACCCCCGTCATCGCCGGCACCTGCTGGTTGCTACCGACGCCATTGCTGCGCTGCCTCTTGTTGCCGCGATGAGGATGCCAGTCGGCCCCGGTGGTGGCGCCGTCGAGCGGGGAGAGGAAGGCGGGGGCGTCGGCGGCGTCGCTGGGCTGGGGGAGGGGGAGGCGCAGGAGGTCGTCGAGCGCGGCGTTGGAGGCGTGGTCGAGCGGGTCGTACACGAAGTCAAGCAGCGCGTCGGTGACCTCGGAGTGGCCGTCGTCGTCGTCGTCCTGGAGGAAGCTCATGCACGCGGCGGGGAGGCGGTGTCGGCCGAACAGCGAGGCGGTTGTCGGGTGGAAACTGAGCGCCATGGGTCGTGGCGTGTGCTGGGTGGTTGCTTTGCTCTCTCTTTCTCTCTCTCTGCCGGCTTGTGTCTCGCTGCTGCTGCTGCGCGAATGAACCGCCGCCCTGGCAATGCAAGACCGAGCGAGAGTCAAGGGGAGGAAGAAAAGGAGGCGGCGGCGGCGGCGGGCTCAAGTGTGTAATAAATAGGCGCAGGCAGATATAATCCCCCAGCTTTGTCTTGGATTCTCCGGGGCGGTTAAGCCTCTCTTGCCGCTTTCTTAGCTCCCACGGACCCCACCTCGTCCTCAACTCGTGTACCCGCCACCACGTGTCGCTTCCTCCTCACTTGTCTCGTCCGGACGAGGCCGCGCAGTGGCTCGCTCGTGTTCATTGCTTCCTTGCTGAGCAACCAACCTGTTGGCAGTGTAGGCCAGTACCAACTTGGGTACACGTACACACTACGCTCTACGCTAGACTGTCGAGACCAGAAGTAACGCTTTCGTGCCAATGGGACGTGTCATGTACTGCACTACTGCCCGAACTGAACGTATTTTGCTCCCCGTTGTATTGGAAATTGGAATGTATTCAGGTCTGCAATCTGTGCATTGCTGATCCAGGTTTGGTTGGACATGGACCGGATGTCTGAAAGAGCCCAATCCCTCGTAGTTGGGCTCCAGTGAAAATGTGGAAGGGGAATGCGGGTGAAGGGCCCGTGAAACGAACGAAGCCCACAGGGTGTTTCGGCCTTTTGAATAGCCCGGCGGCCTTTGTCGGATACAAGCAGCCCAGCAACACAGCCCGTGCGTTCGTTCTCCTTCTCTCGATTTTCCTGTCCGGAGGGAACGCGGAAACGGCCGGCCCACTGCTCCACTGCCGGTACCTGCTCCCTCTGCCTGCGATGGTGCTTGTTCGGACAAAAAAAAAAAAAAAAAAAAGAGCAGCAAGAGGAGACCGAAAAATAGCGAAAGAATTATCAGCTCAAAGCCTCAAAAAATAAAAAAAAAAGTATGGTTTTTTTTGTATGTTTTTTTTTCCTGAACTTACCTGTGAGGATTGAAAACGAAATTCGCTTATACCTATATAAACTTACCTATAAGTAAGTGAAATTCGTTTTGGACGTCGTACGTTCGGAACCCATTCAAGAAAGTCACTGGTTTTTTTTAAGCCATGCAGGTAATTCTCTCAAAAATATCTTCCCACGTTGCGTTCCTCGTGTCACGGCGACCTCTCCTCAGTTGGTGCCTTGGCGGGGCGAGGCCACAAACCACAGACCCGACGGTGACGTGCGATGCGACACTGCGCTCGAGCAGTCATCCAAGTGCGCGCGCACGCCGGGCCACGGCCACGGGCGGACCAGCGGAGCGAGCGAGTCCATGATGCGTAGTAGTGCTTCGTACGATGCATGGAAACCGGGGCGGTGCCGCCGGTCCTTAGCACTAAGGGGGTGTTTGTGGTATTTTTTTAACCCGATGAATAGTACCACTTTCGTCTTATTTGATAAATATTGTCCGATCGTGGACTAACTAGGCTCAAAAGATTCATCTCGTGATTTTGAACTAAACTGTGTAATTAGTTTTTTTTATCTATATTTAATGCTCCATGCAAGCAGCTAAATATTGATGTGATGGAGAGAGAGTGAAAAAATTATAACTTTTGAAGGGAACTAACCAGGCCTAAAAATTGTTTATTGTATTGTATGCCAAGTTGGTGATGTATGAAAGGCTTCTAGTTTGTTCTACTGTTATTGGTTTATTGTAAATTCTCTCTCTGAGCATTGTGAACAGATGTCGTCTAGCTGTTAGAGGCAACTTTATAGGGGTAGCAGTGGAACTTGCTAATTGCATTAATCTACGTGCCCAAGTGCTAGATGTATTTTTATTACCGGGACGGAGGGAGTACTACAGCGGTCCGGTGCGAGTTGTTGAGTGCTGACCGGTGGGTGCTTCAGGTTTGCTTCCAGATCGACGCTGACAAAGTACTTATTAACTCACTGTCACTGTGGTTGGCTAGAGAAACAGATGCGCCAGTACTCTTGTCCGTGTCCCTGATGTAGCTGAACAAAAACAACACAGATGTGCAAGGCCATATGACGCTGACAAACCATCTGAACTTCAGTGAAGACCCCAGCTAGGTCACCGTCTGAACACCATGGACCACTCCACCGTGACCGTACGTGCGTTTACACTGGTCACTGCCCGAGCTAGCGTCCACAGTTACGCACGCATGCATGGGCCCCGGCCGGCCAGTATGAATGTGCAAGGCCATATGATGCTGGACGGAGCTGGTCGGAGAAGGAGCGCTGCTCATCTTTGGCCATCTGCTCTTAGCGCTAATTATTAACAATATCCGGGACGATGAGATCGGTGACTAACCCGATCCAAGCGAACCAACGAGCTGCCCTTTGGCAGTTACAGCCGGCCAGGTCCATGCATGATTCCTCCGGCTGCCAGTGGAATCTCCGGCCCCTGCGTCGCAACAAAAGGCCGCGCAGCCGCAGCATCTGCCGCGCGTCGTCCTGGATGGGAAACGGACTCGCGTTCGCGTTCGCGTCGCGTACCCCTGTGCCGCCGCCGCCGCCGTCCCTGTCCCCCGCCCGCGCGGCTCACTCCACCGGATTGGACCGCCGAGCCGTGTCCTTGGATCGTCTATTAATTCGTCTCCGTCAACCGGTCGTGAGCTCGCGTGTCGTCACCGGTTTGCAAGCAGACGCCAGACACGGTAACTGCCGCTGTCATGGTGTCATCTACGTGCTGTGCATACGAGAGATTAGTAAGTATAGTAGGTTTTGCAGCGTGAGCTCATGCAGGTTCTGACGTCTTGTGCGTGAAGGCGTCAACCATATGGTTTTTTTGGATAATGAAACCATATGGTTACTAGTAGGTAGCAGGTAGCGGTGCAGCGGATAGACTGTGTGTCGTAAACAAGGACGAGCCACAGCCGGGTTTGCGTTGACTGCTCGGAAACTCCGTACATAGTAGCAGTTGCTAATGAATAAATAGATGAACTAATCGATAGATAGATAGATTAAGCCCAGACGTACTGAGCGCACACATGAGACACGAGATATCGCGTCAGGGTTATTATTAGTACTAACTTATACGGAGTATTAAGCATATACTGTATGTCCCGGACGGGCAGCATGTGTGAACGGACGATCCACATGCATGTGCTCGCTCACTTGCTTGTAGCCGAGCTCATCATCGGCAATGTCATGTTCCCCGCGCGCCCGGAACAGCCAGTGTGCGAGCGCCGGCGTGAGATGCGAGTGAGCAATGTCCGGGGCGCGCTAGCTGCTGCAAGTGCAATGATTTACACGAGAGCTCACTGTTGTGTCGAATGCTGATTCGCGCACACTATCGCGCGGCCTGCGCCCTGCCCCTGCCCGCCACATATCGACACGCTCGTTGAACCCGTGCTTCCCAGGTGGCCCCACCACCTTGGAGCATCTCATCTTTCAAGAGCCATATGGCCATGCATATCGGTGAGGCTACATATATATGAGCCGTGCAACGGTGCAAGGACAACGATAATAATTCGATTATATTGCACGGTAGTGGAGTACGAACCTTCTTTTTTGCTTGAAGATTGCAAGTAATGATTGCTATTGTTGTGACATAAAGTCGCAAAGGCATGCGCAAATTTTTTGACAGCTGATAAATAAACATAACCCTATGATCGTTTATATATAGTACGTACGTCCTCGGACAACAAATGCGAGAGTGTCCATTAATATATATCGATACGTTCTCTAGATTACATTTACATACAAATTTAAAGTAAAAGTTATGTTGTTTTCTTAGAAAGGTTTATATGTTGTAAAATTAATCATAACTCATCTTGTCGATCGTCATGGTTTTTAGATATTCATAATCAATGTTCTATATTTTAACAAGAATCGTCCAAGAATAGTAGACTTATACGAATGAGACAGCTTAAAAGCTAGTTGGGCCATTAGCTAGCTTTCCAGGATCTCCAGACGTTGCCCGACGACCACACTCCTGTTCGTCGTTGCCCAAATTTAGAATGTGGTCGCTATCTCTGTTTTCTCCCTCACGCTTTCACATCTTTTCTTTTTTCTGCTTTTTATTTATTCCCTGGCGATGGGAAGATCTTTTGCCGCCATTTTTTATTTTTCCCGCAAAGTTTAATTCCCGCGATGGAAAGATCATTTGCCGGACTATTTTCCCGCGTTGTTTTTTTTTCCAGCTTGGTGACTTTTCACGGGATCCTGATCCCAACTGGAAGATAACCATCTTGTAGTAGAGATAAAAAAATACACATTTTGGTTGACCCCTTCTTTTAATCTGAAGTTGTGTGGGGAAGCGTGTTCTGAACATTTGCATTCTTTGTTCCTAAAAGAGTTATATATTCTGTCTTTGTCGCCTAATTCATTGTTGTGAACAGTGCATCATCTGCATTTCACTAATCAAGGCTACACTTAATTGAATCAAGTATCAAATGTTGCCATGGTTCTTTGTTTTTTTCTGTAGTTGAGAAGGCTGTAGGGTGTTCTCGAAGATAGTGCATCCTCTTCTGATCCTAAAGAAAGCAGTATGTATTTCCTCTTTATTATCAAAACCTCTTTACTATGAAAATTTAAAATAAAGTGAAATCTGAATCTGCAGCCAGGTGGTTGATTTCCATTCACTCAGGCTGGTAGATACGTCTGTTTTGACTCCCTATTTATTCTCACAGGTAGTTTCATAGTCAATCATATATATGTTATATGGCACCAAGTAAAGCATGGATGGACCTAGTTGATGATCGTATAAGTGATGAATGTTTAGAGGGAAACACATCAAAAAAAGATATTTATTTGGCTGGGGTTAAAAAGTTCCTGGACTATGCCTTCAGTAGGAATGGTGGGGATGTTGAAATTAAATGTCCATGTGTCAGATGCTGCAATACATACTCTAGGTCTCGAGAAGTAGTGTATTCTCATCTTAAAATCTTTGGAATCATAGGAAACTATAGATTTTGGTATCATCATGGAGAAGTTTCGGGTGAGGCTGAGATAGATTTAGATGTCGAAGAGCATCCTAATTCCCATGGAGCAGCTGAAGAAGGTTATAGTGGAATGGATGAGCTGCTAATGGATTTGTTTCCCCATCAAATTAACCAACCCATTAATGAAGGTACATCACATACATCCCCAAACCAAGCATTTGAAGAACAGCCAAATGATGAAGCACGAAAGTTCTACGAACTCCTTGATGACTTGAACCAGCCTCTTCATGAAGGGTCTCGTATTTCCAAACTATCTGGCATAGTTAAATTGCTTAACACAAAGAATTTGGGGAAGTGGAGTAACACGTCCTATACCATGTTAGTGGAATTAGTCTCTAAGGACTTCCTACCATAAAACTCTACTTTGCCAAATTTTTATTATAAAGCAAAAAAAATCATGAAGGACCTTGGATTAAGTTACCAGAAAATTGATGCATGCAAAAATGATTGCATGTTGTACTGGGGAGACGATATAGATGATCAGTTCTGCAAAGTATGTCAAAGATCAAGATGGAAGAAAAGTCAACACTCTGGTGAAGACATGGTGTCAACCAAAGGGAAGAAGATTGCAGAAAAGACTATGCGATATTTTCCTCTTGCGCCAAGACTTCAGCGACTATACCTGTGTAGGAAAATTGCATTTTTCTGTAGATGGCATGCAGAGGGCAGGGTAGATGATGGTGTGATGCGTCACCCTGCTGATTCTAAAGCATGGAAACATTTTGATGAGACTCATACTAATTTTAAATTTGAACCTCGCAATTTAAGGCTATGCCTTGCTGGCGATGGTTTCCAACCAGTTTCTACCACTAAAACCTCATATAGCATTTGGCCTATATTCCTTGTTCCTCTCAATTTGCCACCTTGGCTGTGCACCAAGTAGCAAAATGTGTTGCTTTCTGTGCTGATTTCTAGGCCAGATGGTCTTGGGGATGCAATTGATATTTACCTGCAACCATTGATTAAAGAACTGATTGAACTATGGGAAGACGGTGTTGCTACCTATGATTCTTCTACAAGGAGTAATTTCAAGCTTCGAGCAGCCCTTTTATGGATGGTTCATGACTTCCCAGCATATGGAAATCTATCTGGACATAGCACCAAGGGGCGGCTGGCTTGTCCCGTTTGTAAAGATAAAACTTGTTCATTGTGGTTATCAAATGGTAGCAAATTTTGCTACATGGCCCATCGACGTTTTCTTCCTGAAGATCATGAATGGAGAGAAGATACTGAATCTTTTGATGGAACCAAAGAGTTTCGTGACCCACCCGAGCGATTAACTGGAGATGAGGTGCTACAGCAAGTGAACAATCTAGAAGGGATAGTCTTATCAAGAGATCCTAGTAAGAAGACCAAGATATCACACACTGAAAGAGGAGATAACTGGTTGAAGAAAAGCATATTTTTTCGTTTACCTTATTTCAAAACACTTTTGTTGCCTCATAATCTAGATGCGATGCATATAGAAAAGAATATTTGTGAGAGTATTCTTGGAACTCTTCTCAACATACCAGGAAAGACAAAAGATAATGCTAATAGTCGTCTTGATCTGCAACAAATGAATCTAAAGCCACATCTGCATCCTATTGAAGGTGGTGGCAAGAATAATATGCCGCCAGCACCTTATGTTCTTCCTCCTCAACAGAAGGCCGCACTATTACAGTTCTTGAAAGAATTGAAAGTTTCAGATAACTTTTCTTCTAATCTTAGTTGATGCATTAATCTAAAGGATCAAAAGGTCTCTGGATTGAAGAGCCATGATTGCCATGTCATCTTGAATCATATACTTCCTCTTGCATTACGAGGACTTCTACCAACAAGTATTTATGAACCTTTGGTAGAGCTTTCCCAATTCTTCTGCACATTGAATTCCAAAGCATTATCAGTACAACAGTTGGAACAACTTGAGTCTCTAATAGCAAAAATATTATGTAAGCTAGAAAGGGAGTTTCCTCCTTTTTTCGATCCAATGGTGCATTTACCTGTCCATTTGGCTACTGAGGCTTTGTTTGGTGGACCTACAGTATATCATTGGATGTATCAATTTGAGAGACAAATAAAATTTCTAAAATCTCTAATTCGCAACTTGAAACACCCTGAGGGTTCGATAGCAGAGGGCTACATCACATATGAATTTATAAACCTGAGTTCGAGGTACTTGGATGATGTAGAGACAATGCACAATCGCAATAGAAGAATCAATGATACGTCAGACCAAGAAAACTTCTATTTACCAATATTCTCTTCTACTGGACGACCACTTGGTGCTCACAAAATACGGGATCTTGATATGCTTGAGTTACAGCAAGCTCATATTTATGTACTCAGGAATTTTGATGAGGTCCAACCATTTATAAGGTATTGTTTTTGCTATGTCATTCTTATTCTAACATACTCTTTTATTTTTACCTGTTCTTATTATTATTATTATTATTATTATTTATATATCTTGAATTGTAGTGAATACAACAACAGTGAAGAGGGCTCTGCGTTGCAGCCATTTACACCCAGCTGGAATCAAAATTTTATTATGTGGTTTAAAGATAAGGTATATGACAATATTTTTGTTTTAAAATCAGAAGTTCTGTAAATTTATTTCATTAGCCTTATGTGATTTATTGCCAATTTGCAGGTACATCAGTTACATGAAAATGATACAAGTCAGCAAATGGAAGACCTATTGTCACTGGCACGGGGCCCTTTGACAAACATAACTTGTTTTTCTGGCTTCGACACGCGTGGATATAGATTTCACATTGAAAGTCTTGATACAAATCGATGCACACAGAATAGTGGGGTGGCTGTTATTTTAGAAGAAAATATGGATGGGGACCATTTATACTACTATGGTGTCCTGACAGAGATACTGGAGCTTCAGTTTCTAGGTGGAAGGCGTGTGCCATTATTTCGCTGCAAGTGGGTTGACGTCTTCAATAAAACCCGAGGGATAAAGACAAATGTTTATGGGCTTGTTAGTGTAAACTTCAAATGTTTACTTCGAACAGATGAGCCATTTGTCTTTGCTAGCCAAGCCTCCCAAGTATTCTATGCCAAGGACAATCTGATCAAAGGATGGCACATGGTCTCCAAAATGCATCCACGTGACACTTATGATGTGCCCCCTGGAGATTCAGATGATGACGGTGCTAAACCTGAGGATAATGATGGAGATGATGAAGAGGACATGCCTAAAGATGACTCAGCCATATTGGGAAAGAGAAAACGATGAAGCAATGTGTTACATTGCTAGACTAGACATATGCGCATTTGTCACATTTGCACTAGTTTTGGAACTTTGCTAGTCAAGTTAGACAACAACTATTATAATATTCAGTGATTTATTTTTTCCATAATCTTTCTGCAATTTTCAATGCAATTACAGAGTTTAGAGCTAACCACAGATGCTACTCTTGTACTATTGCACCATTTATAAATTAATTGATATTGCTGCTATTTGTGCAGGTCCTCACAATGCAACCGGGCAGGTATGGGAATCTCACAGCCGAAACATTGAAGAGATCACAATTCATAAGTCCTGGATTGCTTCGTCAACGGCAAGTGAGGTGAACCTACCCGAACATTAGTAGTGACACATCAATCCACAATAGTATACATGAAGACACCAATAATGTCCATAAATCATCCAGGAAATGTACTACTCAAGTACCAGAAGCAGGTTAAGGATGTTATATCTAAGTTGTCTCTGTTTAGCTGAAAGTTCATGACAATGTATGTCTAAGAAATTGTTTATATAACCTGTTTATTCACTTAACATTGTACTCCTGTAGATGACCCAGAACATGGTGGTGCATCAGACACTTTGTTTGATAAGACAACAAAAGCTAAGAGATGCAAATATGCAAGTCAGCCATGGTCTCCAGATGATAGTGAAAATTCAGATGATGAAGCAATAGATGAATCGCTTGAAAGGAACAGGACATCAAAGAAGTTCAAACGTCAGCCTCTATCATCTTAACTGAGTAGAACTATATCGAACTAATTTTTCATTATTTACAGTTAGCACTCATGTATTGCAGCCACCTTCAGTAGAGATGACTGTAGGGTTGTTGATCAAGATAGGATGTTTGCTGCATGGAGCAGAGATGATGACAGGCCTATTGAGACTACAAGGCACATGCTGCAAGGAGAAGCAATGATCACAGGGCCATTCATCAAGAAAACACGCATCGCAAAAGGAGACAGATTCCACAGAATTCTACATATTCAATGCAGGATGGTATGAAAAAAATTACTTATGTTACAATATTCATTTATTGACATTCGGACCATTTACTTTTAGATGAATTTTCGTTATCGGATTATGAAAACCTGGAGACTGAGGAAGTACAAGAGCAGCAGCGACCTGCAGATACATCAAATGGTCTGTACACTAAACCAAGTAATAAAATACCTTTCTTTACTAGAATGAATTTGAGTCTTCTTCTCTATATGTTTTAGGTGGCAAAACAGTACAGAAACGGAATGGCCGTGGAAGAAACAAATGTAAGAAGGTTGCAAAACTAAAGGCAGGTGAGAAAATTAAAGTAACGCTCTACAATAATCGGGCTATATCTAAAACATTCCCATGATATTTGGGCAGAATAGTCCGTGATTCTAATATTACTCCAATCAGAGTGAAGAAATGGACTGATATAAGTCCAGCAGCTCAAACACACATTTTTGATGCAATTAAGGTACATGCTCTCTTACATATATATGTTCAACATACTCAGTTTTTTTCCTTCAAGAATCTTGTACTCATATTGAAACATTGGTTTAATAACCGTGCAGGACAAGTTTGAAAATGCAAATCCAGACATTGAAATTGATGTATACAAAGCTGAGATCATGGAGCACGCTAGAGATCTATGGAATAATTGGCGTGGAGACTTGAATCGACATTTTATTAAGCTAGCAAGAAATATGCAGCAAGCTATTAAGAATTGTCCTAAAGGGATTAAATAACCTGATTGGGAGTGGCTCGTCAAGGAACATTTCTACAACAAGGATTTCATAGTAAGTGTTAATCTTCTCACTTACATAGTAACAACTTGTGTTGGTAGAAGGACCTAATTCTAATTACTTTGTTCATAGGCTGAGATTGAGGTGGAATGGATACTGAACCCTTCACTTTCTAATGTGGAACTCATGGACAAGTGCTTTGAATCGAATAGGCGTGATCATGTTGTTGGTTATGGTGGTGGAATAAAAGCAAGAGACTTACGGAGTCCGATTGTTACCAAAGCTGAACTGATAGAAAAACTTACACAGTCTGAACAGGAGAAGAAAGATCTTCAAGAAGATAATCGAGAACTTCATGAGGAAAATCGGAGGATTAACAATCGTATTAGCCAAATGGAAGATGAATGGGCAGAATTAAAGCGTAATATGGCTACTTGTTTAGCTCATGAATAAAAAATGACCATTTGTAAGGATCTACATGATCTCTTTATTTGATTTTATTTGACTGTTCCTAATATATGTACCTGATCTCCATATCCTATTTATTTGATTGTTGCTGATATGGAATTTGCATATTGCAATGAGCAAGATGAAGAGCAACATTACCAGCATGACCTCCGAATTATTCATGAGAAGGCATTTGATGAGTGGATCTCTTCAACCATAGTTTACTGCTACTATTAGTTTCATTTGATGGGTTGATTCCAGCAAGGTGTAAATAGCTTACTGCTACCTTGTTATTCACAGGATGACTCTTTATTAAGTTAGCCACTTTTAGTTTTATCTGTTTCAATTGTTTTCTCCTTGGTCACATGAACCATCCAAGACCATTATTATGAAGATGGATTTGTGCAATATACAAATTAATTTCATTTATAAAAGGTCTATTCTGTGAAAGCATGTTGTTGTGTACGTTGTATATTCGTTACTGATGCTATAGAAATGCCATTCAATATGGTTGTTAAAGCTAGTACCTTGTAGGAACCATTAGTGACCACAAATGTGGTTGTTAATGCCTTATGCTAGATGGCTCTATGATATTAACGATGACAAATGTGGTCGTTGTTACGACAAATGTGGTCGTTGTTACTATAAATGTGGTCGTTATTGTGATTGTATCAACGACCACATGTTTTTTCGTCGTTGAAAAGTTAACGACGGGAATTATTATGTGGTCGTTAATAGTATTAACGAAGGAGCTTTTAACGACCATGGATAACCATATTTTAGTGGTCGTTAATAACTTTTAACGACCACATATCGACTTTTAATGACCACATATCCCGTTGTTAATGCCACTTTTTCTTATAGTGGTCATTGCTAAAGGAGGAGGCCCGCGGGGCATCACCCACACATAATGTGTCATACTGTCATCGCTTTAAACACTAATGATTGAGGCACGCATCACCGATTCACTAATCAGATAATTAACATTAGTGTTATGTGAAGTTCACCATAAATTCCCCTTAAAAAAAGTTCACCGTGAATTTTCCCTAAACTTCCCGTGTTTCCAAGTCCAAGGACACGCAAAGAAAGTTATCCAGGAACTGTTCAAATAAAGAAGACCTCAGCTACTACTCAAGTAATCAAGAAATGCGTGGGAAATTGCAAGATATTTACAAATGGGACACCCATGGTTGAAAATTACTGAGAAAATTCATACTCGTATGTGGCAAGACACAACGATTGCTACTATTGTTACATTTCAGCAATTCAAATTCCACTCCATCTCTAAAGTCACACAAAACACAATTTCCAAATGAAGCACAAGCTTCACACTCGAGAGAGGTTGAACTGCCTAGTGGAATTTGTAGATAAATATTGATGTATTTGTGTGATATATGCACCCCCCCCACACACCCCACCCCACCCCTTCAACTCACTCAATAGATAGTTGTCAACCTCTTCTGCTTCAGATCCGTAACAAACCACCCTCTCGTTCGCTATCCATATTGGATAAATCTAGAACGAGATGAGCAAGATGATCGATGACAACAATAAAGTCTAAACGAAGGCGATGACACATACATCACTTCATCCACACCGTCACTAGAGTTCCTATTCACTCTCCATGCTGTCACTAGCATTGTCAACATCTTCCCATACATAAATTAGGTGAGGCTGTGACTTTTATTCCATTATTAAAAAAAAACAGGTGAAACTCAAACATTGGCCATGGTAGTTGTTGTGCGTGAGTACGTCTATACTCTATAGCAGCCAACGTAACTTTAATTTGACTTGTACCCATGATCCTAGAGAAGAAGTCCATGGTGGAAATCACTCGATTTGAGCGTTTGATAAACCGTTGTGGCAAATAAAAGGTGGTGGTCGAAGACCGAAATGTATGGGAAATTGAAAGAAAATCATAGATGATACAACATGAGATGGACAATGGACAATTCCCATCCAAATGATGTTTGGGTAGGAAATCATAAACTTTCAAAACGGATCATAAAACTTGTGCAGTGTATCATTATAAGTAGAAGAAGGTAGAGAAGGCCGGCGGCGAAGGCAGGACTGTCCAAGGCTGCCGGTGAAGCATCATATCCTTTGCCGTTTGGTCTCGAACTGCCGGCGCGGTGGTAGGGGCGGCATGACGGGGGGGGGGGGGGGGCGGGGGGAGGGCGTGGTGAGGGGCACAGCAGGCCGTTTAGCAGGCGGCATCTGCGGCTACAGAGAGGAGGCCATCGGATGGAGCGATGCCCGGGGTGTTTCGGGAAAGGTGGGGAACATGTAAAGCAAGAAGAGGGTAGAAGGTGGTCCGCGGCTGGCTGAAGCAGTGAGGTGGGGCAGAGGTGTGAGGAGTCCCGTTTACCATTTATCGTAACAATGTTTTGAGAGAGGTGCACGAAATTTGACATTGCACAACTTTAGTAGTATAGTATAAATTTGTATGATGAGATTAAATTCAAAAAAGTGTCAAGAAAAATCCTAGATAACCTTATACCAAAGACAAAAGGATCATTTTAGACCCATCAATAGACAAGCATGGATTTTGGGAGGGGCACAAGCCCCCACCGGAGCAAGTGGGGAGACAGTCAAACAACTTTCTTTTTTTAAGTGTAGTACAACAACTATCAAGCAAAGAAGACGTTAGCTACTTACCAAAATTTGGTCAAAACGTTTTCCAACCCAAAGAAAAGTGTTAGTATAAGGTACTTTCAAGTAAGATCGGAATGCGCGAGAAATTGCAAGCAATTTGGAGATGAATATACCGATGCCTAAAAGGCCGTAAAGGCGATGCATACGTGATGGGACGGACATTTCCATGCAAACGGCAGCCAGTTGCAGTCGCCAGAGAACGTTGGTCGATCTCACATTCTCACGAAGCCAGTCACGCCCAAGCTGTGGTCTTTCAGCTAGGGCCCACCCTCCTGCACATGTGCTGACCTGACGGGGTGCGGCTGCAAAGATTTACAGTTTTACACTGTTGTGACGAACAAATGCAGACTCGCGCACCATCGCGTGGCCATGCCCGGCAAATATCGACATGCTCATCGAGGTCGTACTTCCGAGCTGGCCCGCCACTTTGGAGCCCCTTTGAAGAGCATTGAGGCTAGTAGCGGTACAGTGATAGCAATTTGACAATTTTATTTATTTTATTTACACGCGAGCTAAAGAACTTTTTTCAGATTGCAATAATAATGTCATTATTTACGACATAACGTAGCAACGGAATAGCAAAGGCAGGGGCATTTTTTTCCCAGTTGATAAATATAATTTACCTAGCTCGATGAATCTATGATCTATTGATTATTGGTCAGTGCTTCCTCGTTCGGTCTTACCAGAAATGTGAATCCATTCAAATACTCACATGATATCCAGATCCCAAATAATTTTTAATTAAAATATATATGTACAAAAGTCATGTTATTTTCTTTATTTTATATTTTTGCGATAAAGGTGGTACAAACCTCGTCTTGTCAGCCAGCACGGTTTTAGATATTGGTTTGGTATTCAAATTATAATATTTTTGACAATGATCATCCAATAGTAAACTTATAAAGTACTTTATTTTGCAATGTATAGCTAGTACGACCATCCACAGCTATAGATATCAAATCAACTTTATTTTGCTGTTAACAGAGGAGAAGCGCAACCACAAATAATGAGTCATCACTGACATCACTTTACCCAGTAACGAACGAGACATCACTGAGTCATTAATCAGATCATTATGAATTTCAAGTGAAGTTCACCGTGCGTGAATATTCACTAATAAACTTTCCACGTTTCCAAGGGTTCATAAAAAAAAGCAGTTCAACAGATGTTAAAAAAATAAGAAGACCTCACCTACTTACTAAAATCAGGTCAAATTATTTCCGAACGTATACAGTAGTATAAGGTAGCACTCAAACAATAATGAAGTGTGTTGGAGGTATATTATATGATACGGACCCGATTATCATGTTCAGTGTCTAATTATACAACATACAGGGCTAAAAGAAATAACATTTGGTTGGCTATCTGCATCCCTTTAGTTATGTTTTTGTAAATACGAACCACACTAGAGTCTACTTATAGCTCTAGTGGTGTTTTTGTAAATACAAATCCTACCGAGAGGTATAAAGAAAATCTTCTTTCCCATCTCTTTAAGTTATTATGCACTACTGTTTAGATACTGATGATTAAAATCTAAAGCTTTGATAAATAAGAATCTTATATCATGAACAAATACAACAATAATCCACAAACAAGAGTGGAGTGCTAGAGGGAGGGGGCTTGCTTAAGCCCCCTACCAGCCGCAAGTAGGAGGGCAGGGATCATGGCCAACATGCGTCTTCCGAGTCATGATGCGCACTGATCCACTCTGTCATAACAAATCACATACTTCTCAATCCCATCCTTCATTCTAGAGCCAAGAATCCACGACGGGCGACTTGGAAGGTTATCAATATGACACACGATAAGAAAGGACGATGGGGCTCCATCACGGGATGATGAAGGGCACAATGAGCTAACCTCGATGAAATACGGATGAAATGGTTGGCAAAATCTAGGTACTGCTAAAAGAATACCGTAGAATCATTACGTGACATAATTAACATTTTCCATTCAAATGATGTTGGGGGTAGAAGTCAGCATCAACATAGATCTACATGCCGCTATAAGAGAGGGAAAGAAGAGGCTGAACATGTTAGCATTCTGCCTAGTATTGCATCTGCTCTATTCAAAGTAAACCGCAGATCATATATAAGTGATCATCAAGAGCCAAAGACATAAGGGGATGAGACATCAGGAAA
Organism: Bothriochloa decipiens; assembly: GCA_023333625.1. Classification (NCBI taxonomy): domain Eukaryota; kingdom Viridiplantae; phylum Streptophyta; class Magnoliopsida; order Poales; family Poaceae; genus Bothriochloa; species Bothriochloa decipiens. The sequence goes on from CM041629.1 coordinate 3,668,671, forward strand.
TCATCAATAATTACTTTGAGTTTCAAGTGAAGCTCGTGGCAAAACACTTGTAGAATTTTGTGTTTAAAAGGGCACGCAAAGAAAGTAGTCTAGTTTCTATTCAAATAACGAAGACATGAACTACTCTCTCCATTTTAAATCATTAGTCATTTGAATTTATTGAAGAATCAAAGCATCTTAAATTTGACTAAAATTTTTATAAATTTATGACATTAAATAGGTAATACCATGGAAATATAATTAATAAAGAATCAACAATATTTAATAGGTACCACAAATATTGTATTATACTCCATTTTAAATTGTAGTTCATTTGGTTTTTTATTTCAAGTTTGACCACTCGTCTTATTCAAAAAATAGAGTTAACATAGTCAAATTTAGATCATTTTTGAAGATCTTTTGTTAATAAAACAAGCCACAACAAAAACAATGATATTCTGAACAAATTTATGAAAGACGAGTGGTCAAACTTGGAATGCAAAGGTTAAACGAAATACAATTTGAGACAGATTAGTACAAATTTAGATAAGCTTAAGATGTCTGGACTTTCCCATAAAGATGGATGACTACAAGTCAAAATATTTCACAATCCAAAAGGAGTTAGCATAAAGGTAGTTTTCTACCGAGATGGCAATGCGCGAGAAATTGCGAGCAATGTGGAGACGAAAATACTCATGATGCCGAGAAAACCGTACCTAAAGACAAGTCATAGGTTACCGGACGGACATTTGCGTGCATACTGCACCGGCTGAAAGTCGCCAGAGAATTCCAAACGCAGGAGTCACCCTTCACGAAACCAGACACCGTCGCTCTGATTCTCACCATGCCACCGGTCACGCCCTAGCTGATCGATCTTTCAGCAAAGGCCAAAGCCCCCCACCGCCGTCGGCATCGGCTAGCCCCCCGGCGCAATATTGCAGCGACCACTGGCGCCCCAGTCGCGCAACAGCTCGTCGTCCCCTCGGTGGCTCGGTCCCGAAGCGACGATCGTTGTTTCGGTTGGCTGACCCTGACCCTGACCGACCCAACACAGACTTGGACTCAGGGACCGATGGACGCCAGCGGCAGCAGTAGCAGTGAGCGAGAGTCGCGTCAGCCGTTCAGTCCAGCCCCCGTGTAAATTGCCAGGACCGTGGGGACTGACTGAATGACGAGGCAGGCAGGGGAGCACGGGCACGGGATCTGCTAGGATCGTTGGTCATTGCGGCGTGGACTCAGAGCTGGTTTCGGCCCGACCAGTAGTCTGTCTGGACTCTGGAGGCCGAAAGCCCCATGCAGTTTAAGGCAGGCTTGAGGTTTCAGTTCCGAGCCAGCACCCGTTGCTGCAAGGAAATATACAAGTCGCAATTTCCTGTTTACTGTATTTACCATTTTCGACGCAAAGGGATAATACGCGTCGTCATGACAGACTGACACCCTGCAGGTCAGTTAGTTTAGTTGTTGGATTCAGTCTGGACTCTTCGCAAAAAACAGGATTATTCAATCTGTACAATCCGTGTCAAGACATCTATGTAGCAGATCCATGCATCTTGGGGATGTCCAGGGCAGGGATCTTTAGTTAGATTACTACTACTACGCGTCATTACCGTGATAGTTGACGGTCAGGCGAATGGTACCCCGCTATTTACACTACATTTTCATCAGCTTGCAGAGGCAGTCTTGGCTCGGATGGTCAATATCTAGTTTTGCCAGTGCGTTGCAGTTGCGGTCCCGGCCGTCGTCAGCCAGGAGAACGAATTAGGCACCTTTCTGAACATGCAGTGCAAGCAGAGTTGGGCGAAATTGTTTCCCAAGTTCCAGAGTCGACTCGGTCGCCAGCTGCTTGGCTTCTTTTAGCGCTTCTAGAGATATATAGTACAGCCCTTTCTAAGAGAAACACTACTACACTAGCATCAGGATACGTACGTGCAGCTTCCATGCATTGCACGGATAAAGAGCGTTTGTTGGACAGGAGGAGACTAGCTAGGGTGGTTTATTTGGCCATGCTTGTCGAGCTAGATCAGATCAGACCAGCACCCTCATCAGCTAACGCGCTATAGATATGTCGTCATGTGTTTGTTCAAAGTGACGTATAATGTTTATCTGAAGTTTCAACTCACATAAATTATTTTTCATGTATATACGAACGCAGGCCAAAAAAAAATGAAAGAATTTGGGCTAACTCCGGGCCGGGAAGGGCGCCCAGCCGCCGCCACCACCACAGGGCGCGGGCAGCTGGCGCCCTAGGCGCACAGGCGCATGTGGAGCAAGGGGTGCAACCCTCGAGCTGCCGCAATCCATCATCCAATTGGTTTCCTAAAATAGATCTCCTAGAAATAGAAATAGTTGGGCAAATAAAAGGAAGGGTCGCATTGTAAAAAACGAGAGTCCATATTATAAGGATCTTCTAGTTTACTTAGGAGTCAAGCTAATCCGACTATAAATAAGTGATGTAATCCTTTTGGAACAATCAATAAAGAAAGGAGTCAATCCCTTATCTTCTCCTCCTCTTCCCTGCCCCCCACGCCGCCGCCCACATCGTGGCCGTGCGCCACCGCCACTCCCCACGCCGCGCCGCCGCCCACGCCCACGTGCCCCAGTGTCACACTTGTTATAGATTATTTAATATAATTAAAATGAATTGGTGCACAAATTGTAACACAAAACAAATGTACATATCTAGGGTCAATGTCTTATTATAGAAATGATGATCAAAAAAATTTAATGTATTTCTTAACATTATTTATAATGTCCTCTATCACCTCATGATTTTTTTAAGTTAAGTAGAAATAGTTTAAGAACTAATCTAGATAAATGACTTTGCTTAGTGGACGTAATTTGGACTCTGATCCTTCTGAAAAAGAAAAAGTAGTAGAAATTTAGAAAACTAAACTACTATGGTTCGGCCGTGCCTGTGTGGAGCGAGCTAGTGTGGTCCTGAGCCAGACAACCAGCCAGTATGATCCCGATATCCAACTTCACGACGTACCCTCATCAGGCATCAGCTAACAAAAGAAGTCGAAGTAAACTGCATTTTTTTTTATCACGTGACAGTAGATCGTACGGAATCAATAGGTTACAATAGTACTCGCTGCTATCTACAGACGATATTCTTAATTGGCACAGTCAGGTATCGCAGGCGCTGCATCAACCAATGTTCCAGATCCGCATCTGCGTGGCGAGACCCGACAGGCGCCGCGCGCCGCTGCTTCGCGGACACGCGGAGCTGCACGGTGCAGACTCGGGCACTGGGACGCCAGATCATCAGTTTTCGAGATCGATTCCCCCTGCACATCTGCGGGCACAATATTTAGATGTGGATTAATATATTGGAGCAGGGAAGAGGCAGCACATATACATACTAAATTCGATGAGAACATTACAGCAGGCTTAACCTCATGGTAGAATTATATTATTCATGTGAAATTCATATGGAACAAGCCATTCCGCTACGCATGGAAATACACGTACAAGATGTCTAAAAATTCAACCGTTAATTTCAAAGACTACCTATATGAAATTTAAATTGCTTTTAGAGTTCCTATCCACCAAACCACCTTTATTTCACGTGAAACTAATGTAGAATTCATATAAAAATAACCTAGCATGCAGCGTCTAGATCAACACATGGCAACCACACATTGTGCTGCAGTTGAGCAAGGATTCGGACATTGATGTGTCGTACTCAGCACTAATATGTTAATTTCCACTATTAGAGATAAAACTTAGAGTTGTTTTAATATATTCAATTAGACTATGTTGTTTTAAAATAACGCCTTGGTTTTCTGGTTTTAAAGAGCCGTCAAGTCTTTAAATGCAGTCTTTTTAAAGATTTTAAAACTCCACTCTAAACCTCTTCTTTTTATCTGAACTTTGGTTTTACATGTCTATGGATTGTAACACTGCAGTCTCTTAATACTACAACATCTAAACATGACATATAACATGTTATACAAGAGATATTTCGTGTGATGCACAATTATAAACTAAACTAGCAAATATGCCCGTGCGTTGCAACGGGAGAAAAAAAAAAGCTAGTAAAATTTATTCAAAATTATAAGTTATGTTTTATACTTTTATAATTTATTTTATGATAATTATCACATTTACAATATAAGTTAATGTTTACAATAAATAATAATGTTCTATTAAACTTGTATCGAATTAAAATACACTTTGGAATATTTTTTCTTCCATTGAAAGCGTATAGTTATTTAATTATAAATAAATATATTATAACTTTGTATTATATTGCTCGTGGATATCGATCTTTGTAGCTTTTTGATGCATCATACCAACTTCTATGATTTTTTCGTTTATGTATTAGGATTGGTCTGTCCACCGATGATTATTCCGGTGAAGGCTCCTTATTTTTTCACATGGCAGCTCTTGTCAAGAACTACATATATATTGCCTAACATTGTACTTCATGAAATAATTAGGTGTACCATTGACTAATCCATATTTAAACACAAATAAGTTTTTTTATCAAAACTACATAAATGATGTAAATCTTTCTCTAAACAATTGATGCAGAAACAACTGTAATAATTGTTGAAAAGTAAGGTTATGAATAAAGGCTTATCTTGGGTAGGAATGGGACAACGAAAAGTTAGCAAAGACTTGAGAGACGATGACCAAGAGGACATCCACTACGTGTTGCAACCCATATGCATATACGCAAGGATGATTTAACACATTTATAGACAAAATACAACCTAATAAGATTCGTAACGTAAACGTATAGATCATATTTTTATAAAACTAACAAAATTGGTTTGGTATTTTTTTAATTTTTGTATGATTTTTGGTGAATTTTATAAAATCTCTAACATTTTGCATCGGGAACCTGATCTATTTTAAAAACTATTAAAGTCCCTCCACTTTTTCTCTCTTTCTTGCATTTTTACATATAGAACCCTATACATTTTTTATTCTCTTCCACACCCTAGTCTCCATTGCACTATGTATTCTAGACGGAGCCTGTTAGGAGCGGGCGGACAGAATTTCTCGGGCAGACTGAAATTTTCGTGCTTTATAATTAGGTAAAGATATACAAGAAATATTAATATTTATAACAAATAATTAGTATCATTAGATAAATCTTTAAATTTAATTTTTATAAAAAAATTTATTTAAAAATATAAATATTACTAATATTTTGTAAAAAAATCTAATTAAAATTGAAAAAGTTTAACTCACCCGTTTCCATAGCGACAAATAGAAAAAGGACAGATGTATTGCAGCTCTACAAGAAGCGACAGGCAAAAGCAACAGCTGCTGCTTTCCGCCGTATGCAGTGCCCACACAGCACACGGTCGTCGTCTGATGCTTCTCCATTTGCTCCTCGATCGCTATTCAAGAGGTGGTCGTGGTCTCGGCGTCTCGCTCGTCTAACGGACCCGGCCTGCATCGAGAGCGATCGATGGCGGAAGACCCATGTACAGGCTCTTTCGCGAGCATGACGAATGGACTGGGGCGTTGCAACAATCCGCAATCACATCTGCTGCACACATCGCATCGTTTGCCGAACGATCGATGCCGCAGAAACTATCTGGTGAACAATTACCGACAGGCGATGGTGGAACTCCATCAGCGACGCCGACGGCGATATATAATAACCACCAACCAATACGGGCACACGGCACCAGGGATAATAAGCAGTAGTCAAAGGTACAAAATACAGTTCACTAGTGACTGGAGTCCAACACGTTTGGCATGCTTGGTCTGCAGCACTATACTATGGGTCAGGCGTGTGGACTCGACTTGACCACAAAGCTGTAGAGTATAGAGCCACTGCCAAGACCCAAGACCAACCTCGGTCGGTCGGCTCGAAAGTCAATTCCGCTAAATGGCCAAGCAAAATGGTACATACGAAACAACCGTTCCACGGACACATGGGACCGGCACCGAGAGATTCGAATATGCCGCCGTCAAGATCCGAAAGGTTGACCGAATTTTTTTTAGGGGAACACGAGGGGTGTGAGCCCCTACTGGATTTTATATTAAAACAAAGTGCAATATTGACCGAATTAACTTCCCTATGAGTGATCAAATGCTTACTAGGTAGATTTCCCTTTTGAAAGGAGATTATTTTCACAAGAATAATTTCTTTTCTTTTCTTGCGGAACACACCACGCTAGAGACTGACGCACATGTATACATGCATACTTCGCTCCCTATACATGCATGCTTTGCCCCTATAAGGGCCTGTTTGGTTCAATGGGAATATGAATTAGGGACTAATTTTTAATCCTAAGTAGTCTCTAAATTACTAAACATAGGGATTAAAAGAGAAAATATTAGTCCTAGTCCACTAGTCTCTTTTGAGAGGCTAATTGAAACTAGTGGTCTATGTGTAGTCACTAGTCCCTAGTTCCATGAACGAAACACGGCTTAAATTTGTAAGCACGTGATGAGTAAACAACGATGTTTTTTTTAATAATCAAATTGTACCCAATATTAAAATTTCATCTTACTTCCGTTCACCTCTTCGTAATTACTCGTACGGTGAAAAGTTTCTTTAGTCTTACTTTTTTTTCACTTACCAAGCAGCTTTCACCCATGTTTTTGATGTCTCATATGTGAACGTATTGGGTCGCGGTCATGACCCATGGTCATATTAGTTAGAACAACTCTGTCTAGCGAGATGATACAGAGTCTGATTTTTTTATGTAGTAGGTTTCGCTGTAACATGTGGGAATATTTGTCAGTAAAAATAAGAAAACATGAACACAAAAGACCTTCCAATTTGATATAATCATTGGCATATTAATCATGTACTTATATCGCCCACCATGTAATAAAAGGGAAAACATGGTTCTATCTTGCAAGATTCTAAACCGGATAATACTTCCATTAAAGAGACACATGCACTTCTGCTTTTGACTAGTATTTCCACCAGGAGTTGTTGGAGTATACGAGGTTTAGGCCCATGAGGCCTATGTATGTCTTGCTATATAGCTACTTTTCCAAGGGTTAGCCTAATTACGCAATTATTTTCACTCTAACATGGTATCAAGCTAGGGTTTATCTTCCTCTCTCCTTCCCGTCCCACCCCTCCTTCCAGCCGCCACCGCCACCACCTCCATGGCCGGCCGGCCTCCTCCTCCCTCCCCCACTGCTTCCCCCCTCTCTCCCACACGACGTGGGCCCGGGCGCCAGCCGGCCCCCTCCTCCCCGCGCCTTTCTCATGGCCGGCGGCGCGGCGGGCGACGCGACGCAGGGCCCTGGTGGCCTGCCCCCTGGCGTAGCCCCCGGCCGTCGCGGGCGCAGGCGGAGCCGATGCGGGCCCTGGCGGCACGGGCGCCGCGGCAGGCGGCGCGACTGGAGCCGTGCCCGTCGCGGGTGGCCCCGGCCCCCCTGCGGGCGGCGCGCCTGGCGCCGTGCAGGGC